>CAJNIZ010042480.1:12213-25090 GCA_905231905.1 Symbiodinium pilosum | reverse complement strand
GAGGTAAAAGGCTTAGAAGGTAAACCCTAAACATCACTAATTACCAAACTTCAGGCAACTGGGGCACCAGGCCCAAAACCCCTAAGGCTAGTCCAGAAAGCCATTTTTCTACATGCTTTGCAGTCTCCCTATATATGCCACGACATGTACCCTCTACATTTATCTATATATACGCACACATACAAATATGTATGTATGTATATATATATATGTACATGTGCATATATACATGTATGTACATCTAAATATAAAAGTATATATATATATATGTATTGCCATATACAAATTACATATATATATATACATATAATGTTGGGATAGCATTAATAAGGGCGGTGACAATAGCATTGAGTTGCCGGGCCGGAAAAATCCCGTACAAGCAAATTTGCTTTCTAACAAGTTTTGAGCCCAACAAGGTCTACTTACCTCCAAATCGCAATAATAAAGGGGTGACAATAATACATTTTCCCGGCCCGGAATTTCCCGATTTTATTAGATTTCCTTCTATTTGTACTACTGGTACTACGAGCTGCACTACCTAGTCCTACCGCCACCCCCGACATTTTTTATTGCGACCCCCCCCCCTTCCATAAGCCCGAATCGCAAAGCAAGATCTGAGGGGGGGGGGTATTAATGTCATCTCAACATTACTCCTCTAGGGCTCCAACCGAGTTTTAGCATGTGGGAGGATTGATTAAATTCTAAACCTGGTCTGCATCAGTAGGATCGGATGAAACCCTAAATCCTAAACCCTAAAGCTATGCTACCTATCACCTCAAATGAGCGATATTCTAAATTCCTAGCATCCCCTTTAGTATTCCCTCCAATCCTCCCCTATACAATCCGCCAAACAACCCCTCTTTAAGGAGTTTCGACCGTAAACCCTAAACCCCAAAGCCTATTTGATCCCCATGAACCCCCCTTTAAGGACTTTAGACCATGGATGAAAAGGATTAACATGATATCACCAACAAGTCTGCAGGCCTCTGCAGTAGGGTTGGCAAACTGTCGGTCCAGAAGGAACCAGGTTACCACCTTAAACCCCTTAACCCTAAGCCCTGAACCCTGAAACCCTTCAACCTTAAAAAGCCTACACCCCGGGGTTTAGGGTTCTAGGGGTTAAGGGCTTGGGTCCTTTACCAAAACCTCCCAGATGCCCATCAGATTTGCCTATGTACGCGCTATTTTGGATTTACAGAAAGCTAAATGATGGGTATCTGGGATGCCTAGGTAAGATCCTGAATCCTCACACCTAGAACCCACGCCCAAAGCTTTCAATCTTGATTCCCTGCTACCCTAAACCCTAAACCCCAAGCCCTAAACCCTAAACCTTAGCCTCCGAGCCCTCAACCCTCAAATGCTACAAGCAAGCTGGCCAGAAAGTGGACGGAGAAGATGTGGGAAAGCGAATCTTTTCACACCTGTTCGAGGAGGACATCAAGAAGCAGGCAGCTGTAGTGATTCAGGGAGATGAGGTTTTAGGGTGCAGGATTTTGCAGTAGGGTGTGAGTTGGGACTGGATACTTGGGTAAGCTTAAAATATAATTACGGAATTTCCGGGTGTGTAGCTTCTCCAGATTTATAGGGGCATTCTGTAAGGTATCTCACCTAAACCCTAAATCCTACACCCTAAACCCTCAAACCCCAAACCGCAAAACCCTAAACTCTAAACCCTCAAAGCCTGAACCCTAGTACCCTAAAACCTTAAAGCCCTAAACTCTAAACCCTAAACCCCTCAACCTGGTAGCTCCCCACCTGACAGTTCCCTTACATCAAGGGGTTCAGGGTTTAGGGTTTAGGGTTGATAGGACCCCACTATATGAGATTCACCAACCCCAAACCCCCTGTTTTGAGATTTTGGGTGTTTAATTTGAACACTACAGGGGCAGGTAAAAGGAAGCTTATGAGCTAGGTGTACCCCCCACCCAGTAATAGAGACCATACGGGATAATGTAGACCCATCATTAATAAACCTCCCTCCTTTTAAGGGCCTACATATTAGGATCCCTACTATAATCCCCATTAAGGGGAGGGGGTTTATGAATCAGGGGTCTTGGTTATTTGTGATATTAGGATCCTATTGCTTAGGTTGGGCCCCCGCCCACTAATAGTGACCACAATGGATAATGGTAAGTATATTAGGGCCCCTATATATTCCTAATATACCACTATTTGTGTGTGGGGGCCTAACCCTAAACCCTAAACCCTAACCCTAAACCCTAAACAGCCTCAAACCCTAAATCTATTACCACTTTTACAGGGTGGGGGGGGTCCTCCTAAGCTAAGCTGCAATCCGTGCTTGGCACCTAAGAGCTGCTTGGGGAAGCCCAAAGGTTGCTGGCTTGATTTAGGGTTTAGGGTTAGGGTTTTGGGGGTTTAGGATTTAGGGTTTAGAGTTTAGGGTCTAGGGTTTTGGAGTTTAGGGTTTTAGGGTTTAGGGTTTTAGAGTTTTGGGGTTTTAGGGTTTAGGGCTTTTTAGGTTTTAGGGTTTTGGAGTTTAGGGTTTTAGGGTTTAGGGTTTAGGGTTTAGGGTTTTGGAGTTTGGGGTTTTAGGGTTTTAGGGTTTAGGCTTTAGGCTTTTGGGTTTAGGGTGATACAGGGTTCAGGGATTGGGGTTTGCGAAGTTTTCGAAGCGTCCAAGGCCCTACCTGAACCTCGGAAGTTTGTTTGAGGGGTGTAAAGGGAATATTTATGGTTTATAGTGTTTAAGGTTCAGGGGGTACATAGAGGGATATTCAGGGAGGACCCCCAAAGCATGGAGAATAACAGCTTTTATTGCCTGCTTGCACGGCTCTTGCATGATCATTTGACATACTTCTGGAGTTCAGGTAAACGCTGGACACTAAAGCGTGGTTCGAGCATTGTCTAGCAGAATCTTTCCGTTGCACAGGCGAGAAGGGTCAAGGGCTTCCTGAACTTCCCCAATAGGCATTTACAACAGTTTTCGGGTTCAGGGGTTAGGGGTGCTTTAGACACCCGTACTTGAAAGGTCTAGGTAGATCCCCACACCCCAAAACCATAAATTTGAAACCAAAAGCCCCCCCGGTTAGGTATGCCCCCGCGCATTTGGGCCGGCGTTCAGGGTCTGCGGCTTTGGGATCTGGAGTTTCATACCTAGACTTGATATACATAGGTGCTACGGTTTCGGGCACGGCCTGAATCATAAACCCTGACCCCTCCACCCTAAACCCTAAATCCTAAACCTGGAGCCCTAAGCCCTGAACCCTAAACCGTAAATCCTAAACTCTAAGCCCTGAACCCGGGATTCCAACCATGAAGGCCTTGAGACCTGAGCTCCGCATGCTAAAAGCCCAGGGCCGCAGGCATCCTGCAAGAAATACCAAGACAGACATTCAGGGTTTGGGGTTCAGGGTTCTGGGTTCAGGGCTTTAGGGGCTTAGGGTTTAGGGGTCTATTGGTTAGGGGTTTAGGGGCTTTGCGTTTAGGGGTTTATTGGTTCAGGGGTTTATAGGGGCTTAGGGTGGAGGGGTTTAGGGCTCCGGGTTTAGGGTTCAGGGTTCGGTCTTAGCCATACTCGTGGTTATAGCCTCAATGCGCATGTATTTACACACGCACAGCCAGGTTCTTGGGCGTTTCATGGCATCACTATGGCTATTTGGGATGCCTGTTGCATGTGGGTCCCTATGAGAATCCGTAGAATCAATGGTCCCTAAACCCTTAATCTCAAGCCCCAAACCAGAATTTTCAAAACCACTTCCACCCTAAATCCTGCACGACTTTAACGCAAGATACCTAAACCTTGGTGTCTCAACCCCGCCAAAAACCTTATACCCCTAATGCGTAGGGGTCGCTAGCTGTACGTTTTCAGACGGGTCAACCCTAAACCCTTGTAAAGCCCTGTGATGCTCGAAGCCAACTCCCTAAACCCGACCCTGAACCCCAAACGTATATAACCGCTTTTATCCCATTGAACGGGACGCCCTAAGCACTGAACCCTAAACCTTCTGACTTTTTGCGACAGGCGCAGTTGGAGGACCTTTGGTCGGATCAGCGACCCCCTCCGGGACCGCTTAGCTTCGAAGAAGCCCTGAAGCTCTGGGCTCAGGTTTAGGGTTTAGGGGTTTAGGGCTTTGAGGTTTAGAGTTTTAGGGTTTAGGGGTTGTCGGTTTAGGGTTGAGGCGTTCGGGGTTCAGGGTTTAGGAGGTTAGGGTTTGGGGGTTGATGGGTTTAGGGAGTTTACGGGCCTTTTGAAGGGATAGTAGGTAGGTTAGGGTGTCTATCTTTTGGGCTTAGGGGTTGTATTCATCCGGTCCCTTTAAAGGGAAATGAAGGTTGAGGACCCGGGTTTAATGGACGTTTCAAAGGCCTTTTCGCAGAGGTTACAAGGATGTTGAGGCGTGCCTACCCGGCAATGTAGTCTTTTTTAAATAGGCTCCTAGTAAGAACAGAGATGTCAGCGGGCCTAGGTAAAATGGCAACCGCCTCATTCATAGTACGTTCTCCACCGACTGTATTTGGCTCAGAGGAGAAGGGAATGGGAACCTTGTTCGCTGTGGGGTTCTTTTGCTATACCTGGCCCACCAAGGTATGTAGAAGAATGCATTTGCCAATTTTGGTGAGGTTTGGACCATTACTTTCCAGACTCTGGAGGTCCAGGTGCCTAGACCCTCCAAGTGCGCTGTGTTCAGCATATAGCCCCAAATGAGGGTCCTAGGAGGCCCTGGTATATCATCCCGACCAAACCCAAATCCTCAGCCGCATGTGTTCTTCCAACACTAAAGCCTAAAATCTAAACCCCAAACCTTGGGTCATTCCCCCTCCCAGTAACTGTCCTTAAAGGGGCCTTATTGAGGGGCTCTTATAACTCCTATAACCCATTGTGGTAACAGTTACTGTAAGGGGGAATGACCACACCCAAACCCTAGAACCTCTAAAGCCTAAACCTAAACCCCAAACCCTAAAGCCTCAGCCCTCAACCCTAAACATCGTGGCGGGATCTCTGGGTTCTCAACGGGTTGTCAACGCCATATGCTTTATTAACTCCCTGGGACTTAGCTTGGACCTTAGGCCCCTGGCCCTTAACCCTTTGGGATTCCCTTATATATACTCCTTTTTTATGTACCCAAAGGGTTATTCCTTGGTAGAGGTCCTAAGTGCCCTAAACCGTAAACCCTCGACCCCTATGTACTCCCTGAATATAACCCTGTATTGTAGTATAGTTTTCATTTTCTTGTCCATTAACCCTTCGTCAGGGTCCTAAGTGCCACGTAGTTAAGGGACCAGAATCTGCGGGTTATCCCCTAAATCCGAAGCCCTACACCCTGGAACGGAATCTGCGGGTTATGAATGCCATATAGTTCTGAGCTTGAATCAGCTTGCTCGTCATGTAATGTCTAGGTTCGTAGGGTTTATTTGCTAGGGTTTAGGGCTTAGGGCTTGAGGTTTGGGGTTTAGGGCTGTAATTTCCAGGATTAGGAATAAGATTGTCATTATAGAACTACGGGCGTTACAGGGTAGTCACAGGGGTTTAGGGTTTGGGGTGTAGGATTTAGGTTGCAGGAACCCTAAACCCTAAACCCTAGTCCTTGCCAACTTGACCGCCTTTTCTGCCAGCGTTTCTTTGACTGCCCCCGCCAATTTAGTTGGACGCTGCTATTTTTAAAGCTCTCGACTTCCTTGGGTGGCCAAACCCCAAATTGGGATTACTTTTGAAGGGTAATGGTGATTCAATTAGGGTCCTTGTATATTCCTACTATACCACTACTGCAGGGTGGGGGGCTCCACCTCAGTGATCGCCCTGGTGTATGACACAATCGTCCTAAGCCCTACGCCCCATGACAGAATCTTCCTAAGCCCTACGCCCTAGATCACCAGCGAATTGACAAAAGTGCAAAACGCAAAGCAGATCCCTAAACCCTACCTGTGACCTATAGACTTAGGGCCCAATGTAGGCATTACTTATAGACGTGAAGCCCCATAGAGTACAGTTTTATCATGATGCCGTAATAGTTTGTCAGGTTGCCATAGTCTTTGCCGTCACTTACCTTAAGGGTCCAAGGACCCAAATAATAGGTCTTCAGGTCCCGAAGACCCTTCGTATTATAGTACTTGGGCCCTAATACCCCATTATTTGAGTCATTGGGCCCTCAGGGTTCGGCTTCCTGATACAGGAGCCGAGGGGTCTGTCATTTGTTCCCCTTATATAGGGGTTATATAGGGATAATGGAAAATCAAATGGAACTACTATATGATATATAGGTTATCTAGGGAAATATTGGTGTTAAATTGGGGTTGTTTAGGGATATTCTACCAACTCTTAAACCCAGCTCCTTCCCGGCGCCTCCTAATGAGCCTTGCCGTCATCAACCCCAAACCCCAAACTGTTTTTGGAAAAGTCGCTACGGAAGGGGGAGCCTAAGGGGGCGCAGGGAGTTTGGTAAGGGAACCAATGATGGAAGGATTTAGGGTTTAGGGCCTTTTAAAGACCAAAGTTATCTAGGTGGGATTTCAATACAACGTTAGCACTTTGCAACATTATGGGGCTCTTGTATGTCATGTCAAGAGAGCAAAGATCATCCGAGTACCGGCCCTATGAAGACTCCCGCCCTCTTGAATGCAGCCTAATTATGTGGAGCGGTGGTTGATCTAAAGGCTGTTTGGGGAATATTTTTGTGATCCTGTAGGTCTATAACAACAAACAAAGGAAGCTTTGCTCCATAGTGGGCGTTTGGCGAAGAGGAAGTTTGATCAACTATAATCTGGAGCTGCTGCACGCCAGCGGACAGATCGAAGAACTTTAATCCTCCGGCTGACCTCATGTGAGCTGTAGTCTAAACTCCTTAAAGGGGATTATATAGGGGACTACTATAGGGGATATTAAGGGGGATACCAGGAGTTTAGACTGTAGCTCATGTGAAAAGAATACAAGCAAAGCACTTTAAATCCTACAGGTCAACTTCGATAATGCCTCCTGCTCCGCGCGCTCCTGGGCCATGGATGTACAAGTGGGAGCCGGACCCGACGAATGCGAGAGAAGCCGCTGGAATTGATGTGATTTATTGGTTTAATTGTTTGGGAGAATATACCAACCAGCCGGCTTGCTGGCCTGCCGAACGGGCAGGGGCCTTCTTGGGCTTTGCCCGTGGCTTCCTCCTCGATGTCATGTGCGTGCATTTGATGCCGCGCCAGACTACAGTGAACGTGCCGAGGCACTCGCATTCGTAGCCCTGGAGAAGGATGTAGGGTCCCAGGGCCGACGCATAAACATGCCCAAAGTCGGTGCTGGACCCGGTTCCCTCCATTTCAAGTAAGCACTCGTGGAGCCAAGTTGCTAGCAGTGTGGGGGCTGGTGATAATCCCTAAGCCCTAAACCTATCACATCCCACACAACACATCGCCTTGACACCATCCCCTACACCCTATAGTCCCCTTAAGTAGAATATGGGGTAACATTAGGGCTATCTTGGGGTTATATGGGAATGATGGAAAAGAAAATGGAAACTACTAAAATACTATCCCCTACACCCTGGCCCTAAAGCCATATTGAATCTACTTAAGGGGTAAGCCCTAAATCCTAAACCCTAAATAGTAGTTTCCATTTTCTTTTGCATTATCCCAATGTAACCCCCATATTCTATCTACTCAAGGGGGACTATAAGCCTTAAACCCTAAACCCTAAACCCCTAAACCCTAAACCCTAAACCCTAAACCCAGCATGCATTTGAAAGAGCTTTCTGTGGCTCCCGTCGATTGCTCAAGGAAGACGGAGCCCTCTGCGGATGCTGCAGACAAGGCCATTGATCTAGGGCTCCAGATGGCCCAATGTAGGCACTATTTATGGACATTGGGGCCCAATGTAGGTATTACTTATAGACATGGAGCCCTAGGGTTGGAACCTTTCTAACCTTCCTCGAACGAAGTTTAGGGCTTTTGGGGTTATAAGGGTTTCGGACTGAGGGCAGCAACCTTAAAAAAAGTTGGGAAAGATGGAACAGAACAGTGAACATGAAGTGGAAGCTGAGATTGCATCTTTTTTCGGGTTCAGGGTTTCCCACAAATAGGAGTCCCTTTTTGGGCGTCCCTATGAGGTCCCCTGTTTCAGGAAACTACTGATACCATCTAGCCCATTTTGAAAGGGCAGTGGACCATGTAGTCGCCCTGTTTAGGATTCCATGTCAGTTTGCGGACGGCAAGATTTTGAGGTTTTACGTGGTTGTGGAGCCCAGGACTGAGGTTGAATCTTCAGGTATTGTGTAGCTTTTCGGGTTCAGGGTTTTGTGTTGGCGTTGACACCCTGAGGTTTCATGTATTTTTATGGTTCAGGATTCAAATTGTTGGGACGTTAAACCCTAAACCCTAAATCCCTCGGCTTGGCTTGGAATCCTCCACATTTGTGCAATTTCGCACCAGATCCTGCAGCCGACCATGGGGGATTCTGCTAGCCCAAACCTTGAACCCTAAACCCCCAATCCCAAAGATTTCCTAGCTCGGCCCTATACCCTATAGACCCCAAATCCTATCTTCACCTGCATGGCAAAGAAGATAGCATTAAACACAAAACCTATATAACCCCGATATAACCCTAACATTACCCCCATGCAACCCAAATTTACCCCTATATAACCCGTATATAACCCCTATCCCCCATATAACCCAGTGCAAGCTTCCAATCTCGGGTGATTGGGTAGGCCTTGTCTGCGCCTGTACACGCGTAGGCTTGAGTTTTTCGATTTTGATATCCTTCATCCCCATGGTTAAAGCCATATTTTTTGCAAGGCGCCCAACCCTCCCCTAGTGAAAGGATCCTTCCTGATCTGGATCTGGGACTTATGATTTCAATTGAATGTTTTTTGGAGATACTATCGTACACCAATATAGAGTAGGATTATATCCTCCTTTTGGCATATAGTACTCTACATAAGGAATATCGTCTTGCTGGGTTCAACCACTTAACCCTAAACCCTTAAACCCTACACCCTAAACCCCTAAACCCTAAGCCCTTCAACCCTACACCCTAAACCCCTAAGCCCTAAGCCCTTCAACCCTACACCCTAAACCCTAAAAACCCCTAAACTCTAAGCATAACAACACTACTCAATTGATAAGCGAATGTCCACAAGACGCTGTGCGGTTCTGAGTGCCCGATGGGTCTCCTGAATAGCGGGCTTGAGGTTTTTAAAGCATTTGGGGTTTAGGGTTTGGGGTTTAGGGTTTTAGGGTTTGGGGGTTTAGGGTTAAAGGGTTTAGGGTTTGGGGCTTTTGGGTTTAGGGCTTTAGGGTTTGGGGGTTTAGGGGTTTCGGGTTTTGGGATTTTAGTGTTTAGGGTTTGGGGGTTTTGGGTTTAGGGTTTAGGGTTTGGGGGTTTAGTGTTTTAGGTTTTACGGTTTGGGGATTTGGGGTTTCAGGGTTTTGGGCATTTAAGGCATATACAAAATGCAACTCCCATGGTCACTATGTCCCTAAATTTACCTTCTGCACCCTTAAAAACTTAAACGCTAAACGACCCATGATATACACCGAGATGAACCCAGCCTCCGTCCGCGCTGGCAAGTGGGAGAGCTGGGTGAGCGGACATCCTGGTGAAAACGCCAGCCCTAAGGATCCGAAGAGCCCAATGTAGGTTAAATTTTACAGACTTTAGGCCCAATGTAGGTATTATTTGTATACATGGATCCCTAGGGCAGGTGCTGTGGCGACACAAGCAGAGATTATAGGTTGTGGCTGACCTCAACAAGCCAGCCTCATCATCGAGTTACTCATCAGACTCCGACTCCAACGGTGCTAGGCTGAGAGTTTAGGGGTAGGGGATTAGGCCTTATGGCATGTTTCTAGCCCCCTGAAATCTTAGAACAGTTCGGTTTGCCCCGTTATTGACCTGCCTACTAAACCCCTCCGACCCTAAACCCTATAAGCCTTGAGACCCTAACCCCCATGTAACCCACATCTCCCTTTGTAGCCCCATGTCACTCCCCCGTCCTCCCCCCTCAGTCCCTCTCGCAGAGCAGCAGGATAAGCTGGAGACGCAGAAGGTGCCAACCGTGGCCGGCGATGCTAAAGGCTTCGTCACAGCCGTCCAGCCGGCCCGGGTTGAGATAAGGTACCGTGCCAGGGTGGAGGGTTCAGGTTCAGGGTTGAGGGNNTAGGGCATAGGTTTGAGGGTTTAGGGTTGAAGGATACTTGCTTATTTCGATGTTGGGGTTGGTTAGGGCTTAGGGGTTAAGAATTTATAGCCTGGGTTGAGACACAGGGTTTAGGGAGGGCAGCTGTTTCAGTAGCAGTAGAGCCCTTTCGGGCCCTTTCGGGGTTTCCATTAAGTACTGGGTACACGTAAGGACTTTTCGGCTATATTCCTTGTATACTTCTTGTAGAAAGTACTGAAATGGGCGCACACAGTTGAAGCCTTGGGGTTCAGACAGTTCTTGCTTTTAACCTTCAAGGGCGCTGAACCTAGCACCCCCAGATTGTCTGTCTGAATCTGTCTGTGCCGTTGTCTAGATAGATTCGCTCAGATTGAAGAAGATGGGTCTTGTTAGTGAGAAGTTTGCAGAGGCAACAACAACACTGAATCAAGGAATTAACCTTGAATCGCACTTGGATCCCGAATATGGTTTTAGGTATCTCCTCTGCTTGAGTTTTACTTTGCTCCCTGGGCTTGATGGCATACAAAGCCCAGATGCGTATTTCAAGATGACCAATAGGATCAGGTGGTCTTTGGTAACACTTCCCAGGACGGTCCTACTACCCTTTTACTAGCCTTAATTGGGGTTCCAAGTTTACAATAATGGATAACCAAATGGACAAGACAATGAGAAATGACATGGAAACTGGGAGGAGATAGGGGTTCAAGTACCGCGGCCTTCCTGACACCCTTGGTTGGGATTATACGGTTCGTCATAGCGGGTACTTAGGCCTGAATAGTTGGTAGTTGGAGGGTCCCTAAACCCTAAACCTAGGCCAACGGGATGAGGAGCCGCGGATTCAGACTTCTGCACAAAGGTCTGGACCATACATGAATGTCGTCGCTGATCAAAGAACCCATTTGAAAGGCCCTTAGTCTTTACAAGGCTCCCAAACCGTAAGCCCTAAACCCTAAGCCCTGAACCCTCAACCCTCCACCCTAATCCCCAAAAGGGGATACAGGGATTGAAGTCTCTCCAGAGCAAGCCAGGTGGCGAAGATGTACGGAGAGAGAAAGGACATGATTGGCCAGAGCTCATTCAGCAAGGCACCGGTTTATTGCTTAGGGTTTAGGGCTTAGGGTTTAGGGTTTAGGGCTTAGATAAGGGTATATATGGGGAATATATATAGGGATGCTTATTGGGATCCCACTCTCTTAGTGGAGTATTTTAATTTCCCTGAACAGGGGGACCCCGACATAGACTCCACATGTTATAAAACCGTGATTATAGGGACCCCCTAAAAGGGTATCCCTCATTTCCGGCAAACCCCTCAACCCTGTAATTCCTTGAGTAGATACCTTGTATAACCCCTCCCAAAATCCTAAACCCAAGATGAATACTGGGGGCAATGACTGACTGTGGTAGCAGAAAGAATTGAAATTTGGAGAAGTCATGACCACCCTAGACCCTACCTGGGAGGTTCACGAAATCAGGGTTTAGGGTTTAGGGTTGTTGAGGGGTACCTTATTGGGGGGTCCCAGTAGCAGGTATCATAGCATATTGGGCTCTATAGCAAGGGAACCTTAATTTGGGAAACTAGGACCTAGATCTCTCTACCGTACCCCGTTTTTAGGATACCAAACTTTATGTGTAGCATATTCCATATACAGAGTCAGATACCCCAAAAAAGGGGTAGGGTATGAAGGTTCGGCATGTTTTTCACACTTTTATGAAGCAGGTGCCTGAGAAATTTTGCGATCAAGCAATCTTTCAAAGCTCTCTCTCGCCACTTCCCTACATGTCGCGCTGGTTCTTGGCTGTGGGACTGGTTGTTGTTCTTGGAGTGGCGGTGAACAACGAGCCTTCAGATGACAACTATGACTTGGACACTCCTGAGTATGGTGTCGCAAATGTCTCGGAAGATACTGCCCCAGTATTGCCCGAGGTAGCCGAGGGTGATGGCATGGTGGCAGCTGAGGAAAGTATGAAGGGCATGAAGGTCTATGTAAGGCTTCAATCATGCAACCCTATACCCCAAATCCTGAACCCTAAATCCTAAACCTTAAATCCTAAACCCTAAGTCCTAAACCGTATACCCCAAACCCACAGGAGCATGAATACTGGAAACCATGATCTAGGTGGCCGCTTCGGAGGTCGGGCGGGAGCATGTAGAAATCAAGGTTTGAGATAAATTCTTGTGGGTTTAGGGTTTGGAATGTAGGATTAAGAGCGGTCTGGATTTAGGGCTTAGGGTTTATAGGCTTTAGGCATGAGGTTTTAGGGTTTAAGGCTGAGGGTTTGGGATGTAGGTGGGTGTGAGAAGGCCGAAGAGGTTGTGTTCTGCCTTTCGCGGATAGAGCACAGGAATGTAGATCGCATCCTGTCTTCTTGACGCGAGGACGACAACCCTAACGCCTTATACTCAGCTAAGCCCCGGACTCCAAGCCTGAAACCCACGGCTTAAGGTTCGGGATTTAGGGTTAGTGGTTTGGGATTTGGGCTTTAGGGTTCGGGATTTAGGGTTATGGGGCTTACCTGAACCCCAAAAGTATGTAAAGCAATAGCCCTAAACCCATAATAATAGCCATAAAGGCCATTATTTTACATACTTTTGGGGCCCTAAACCCAAAACCCAAAACCCAACATATTTTCTTTTCCATTATTTTACATACTTTTGGGGTCCAGGTAGGCCAAAACAAGGCTCGGGGATCCTTATTCCAAGCAGAACAATGAGGCTCCTGCAATACCGGGGTCCTCTTACTCGAGGGTACCCCAGCAGGGTTTAGGTTTTAGGGTTT
>CAJNIZ010042469.1:0-50466 GCA_905231905.1 Symbiodinium pilosum | reverse complement strand
TGAGCCCAATTATAGTAGTTTCCATCCCCTTTTCCATTATCCCTAAACCCTACATCCTGAGCCCAATTATCGTGGTTTCCGTTCTCTTTTCCATTATCCCTAAACCCTACATCCTGAGCCCAATTATCGTAGTTTCCATTCTCTTTTCCATTATCCCTAAACCCTACATCCTGAGCCCAATTATAGTAGTGTCCATTCTCTTTTCCATTATCTCTAAACCCTACATCCTGAGCCCAATTATAGTAGTCTCCATTTTCTTGTCCATTATCCCCGCATAATATACGCTCTATCTAGCTGTTACTGGCTGGGCCAACCCAAGACCCCAAACCCTGGACCCCAAACCCCAAAGGGTTTAGGGTTTAGGGTTTAGGGTCTAACCCTGAACCCCTAAACCCAAACCCTAAAGCAAACCCTAAATGCTCATCCTTCAACCTGCAACCCAATAACTTGAACCGTACTCCCCACGTCCTTTTGCGGCTAAGGTTTACGTAAGGTGTAGGGTCCAGGGCTCCAAACCAACACAAGTCCAGCCCAAACTAGTTGTTACTAATGTTACCTGTGCTGTTATATTTCTTTGTTGCACTTTTTGCCATTACTAGAATATTTATACTAGCGCTGTTAGTAACTATTTCTATTATCATTTCTTGTTATGATTTATACGAGCAATAATAGTAGTAATGATCATAGCAATAACAGTAGTAATAACAATAACGATAGTAATAGTACTACTGTAGTTTCCTTAGACCCATAACAAAACTATCATTTTTGATATTTCCTTAGGGTTCTACTATACCAAAACCAAAAATAATTCCTAAGGACAGTACAGACTAGTAAAAGTAATGATTACTCTTCAACCTACCAGTCTCAAGGCCCAGACTGCCGAAGAAGGCCCTCTACCAGTCCCACCCCCTCCTCTGCTATTCACCTTTCTGGCCCTCTTTGAACCAAAACACTTCGGAAGGATAGCTCAAGGTTGATACTCTTGGGTTTAGGGCTTCGAGTTCAATGAATTTGGGCTGAGCTTGGGGTCTTGGATTTCGGAAGTAAGTCCTAGGGCCTAGGGTTTTGGATTTGTCCTGGCTGTATGCAGGTTCTGCAGCACGTTCACTAACGTCCGCAGACAGAATCTTTCAGTTTCAGGGGCTGTGAATGGTAGCTTCATGACAAATGATTGCCCGTGCTTCGACCACGCCACGCATGTCAGAACAGGAGTCGTCCCGCAACTACTCCACGTTTTCAAAGTCAGGGTTCCCCATCCTAAACCCTAAACCCTAAACCCTATACCCCTAAACCCTAAACCCATGAAGTGGGAAAATAGTTGGAATCCTAAGATATATAAAGCAGAGCGGGCTCGAAGTCTAAGACCCCACCGAATTCAATAAAAAAAACACTTGAATAGTTGCCCTAGGGATCCAAATAGCCCAATGTAGGTCATATTTACAGACTTATAGGCCTAATGTAGGTCATATTTACAGACTTTTGGGCCCAATGTAGGTAATATTTGTATACTTGGATCCCTAGGGTTATTGGGAGCTGCAAAGTGCGACACAACGGCTCGCATGCGGACGCGCAGGGTCCTTGCACAAGTCGAAAAACAGTTGCCAACCACGTGACAAACACACGCACACATACACATCCAAAAGGGATGCCACTGGGCATATTACGGTCTCAAACCCTGGTGTAAACCCCCAATTTGTAGACCCCATCTCCTGAATGGGGATCATAATAGGAATCCTGATATTAAGGCCCTCAAAAGGAGAGGGGGGTTTATGAATCAGGGGTCTACATTAATGTAACCCTAAACCCTAAACAGTAGTTTCCATTTTCTTCTTACAGTATCCCTATATACCCCCAATATTACCCCTATATAATCCATTATAGTGGTTTCCATTGTCTTTTCCATTATCCCAATATAACCCCACAGAACCCTAAACCCTGCTTAGGTCGTTGGAGGAGTCAAGTTGGAGGCCAAAATCTAAGGAGTCCACGGCAAGGCTTTACTTATGCTGCGAAACTAGGGGGGGGTCCAAAAATTTAGGGATCCCTTTTGGGTGGGTCCCTATAATGAGGACTATGGCATGTTGACGTCTACATTGGGGTCCCCCAATTCGCGGAAACTACCGCTACTCGTTATTGAGGGCGCCTGCCTCTAACGGGATCTTTCCAGAGGCCAATTGATTTAAAAAACCGTGGCCTATTATACGCCCCAAGTTATCAGGAACCTACATGTTCTTGCAAGACCATTTAGCAAATCTAACATCTGCAGAATTCTCTTGAGACCCTTTTTTGCCGTCAGCTTTTGCCATGGGAATTTCAACCGATGTAAGTGAAGCCGGAACGCGACAACACCCCTCCAAGCTGTGCAACAGACATCCGACAAAGCTTCCACCAAGCTAAAGCCCTAGCTGCAGATCCCAAGGTACCAAGTAATGCGTTGTAAGCGGACTCAAGCAGCCCGCTAGCTTTGCTCGGTGGTTCGTAGGTAGCTACAGGTCTCCGCATGACGAAGAACATTGCAGCTATACATTCGTTCGTGGACTTCTATAGTCCCCCTTAAGTAGACAGCATATGGCCTCGTGTATATTACTATAAGATCCCTATATACCCCATATTCTATCTACTTAAGGGGGAATGTAACTCTAGATTACCTGCAGCTACCCATGAACCTCCACATGTGAGTACCCCGCAAGGGGCTCATTCAATGCTCAAACTTTCAGAGCTCGAAAGCTATGGGCTCCACTGTCCTCGACAGTCTCAGCTGCTGGATCCTCAACTCGTCACACAACTACTGAACAGTCATGGTGAGACGTGGGGGCTTCCCAAAGAGGTACCATTTTGGGGCGTCCGTATAAGAAGGACTATAGTATTTTGGGGTCAATATTGGGCCCTCTAGTCCGGGAAACTACCACTTCTTGTAAGAATGCGAGAAGTAATACCCAAGAGGCTTTGTCCTTGCTCCTTTCTGGGGTACAGAAACCTGCAGTATCAATTGCGAACAACCACAACCTGAGCTTTCCATACACACAAAGAGGTAGGGTATAATAAGCCTTTAGGCAAACACTGAGCCTGATGCAAAAAGCAAAAAAAACACAACCTCCTTTGACACTTACAATCTTGAAGCTTGTTCGCGCCTCATTGAATGTGCATGCTTCTTCTCAATCTTCCCCCCAAACCCTTCTAAATCCTAGCCAACCTGCCTCCCCCGCCCTTTTCGGCATTCTTTGAGCCCCTTGGCTTATGAGTCTTGACAGTCAAGAGACTCTACTCCTTTGGTTCATGAAGCTCGACACCTTGAAAGTCCCGCCTAACCCCAAACCCTAACGCCTTGAACCCTGAACCTCAAAGCCTCAAACCCGAAAACCTTAACCCACCCGAGTCCAGTCCTTACAGAGAGCCTGCCGGCTGTAGCTCCACATCCCTTGCTGGCGCTTCTGTTGAGGAGGGCCGTGGCTGCCTTCATAGTAGGAATACGAATAATACAGGAGTAACAAAGTTATAGTATCAGATCAATAAGGCAACATGGTAATATGGTACTGATAGAGGAGTGGTATAGCAAGAAATAAAAATGTAGTAACAATAACGTAATGTAGCGCCCTTGTAATTGAATATTCAAGGGCTATGAAAGTCGGTACAGGTGAGGGTAAAGAATCATTTGAAAAGATGTCGTCACAACCCCACTAGCAAGCTCTGGCTGACCAGCCTACTAGAACTACTTTTTGTTTTCTAGGAGCACTTATGAACTCACCCGAGCCTCTGTTTCGCCTTTGCATGCCAGGCGTGATTGCCGCGAACACCCTATACCATGAACCCTAAGCCCCTTGGTGAGTAAGGTCCGTGTTCAGAGATTTGAGCCACCGCTAATGTTTGAGGAAACCCGTTCCCTCATGACAAAACGCACGACAGCGTCCTAACTCCTAACCTGAGTCTGCAAGAAATGCGCAACCCCCAAGGGTTCAAGTACTCAATAATCATATACTTGCCCAAAAGCTGCACTACAATTACTATCATCCCAAACCTAAGTACCTAATCATCAGGTATATACCTGGTCCTTTAGGGAAAGTCAGAAGCCCTGAAAGCCTTAAAACCCTAACACCCAGACCCTAAACCCTTAACCCTCAACCCTAAACCTTGGGGAAAGTTGGGAGATGAGGTTCGTGGAGCGCTTTGCTGTAGCTTTGCTTCGCTTCGGGGTTGCTTGATCTTGAAAGGACCCTCAATAAATTGCTGCTGTTTTAGGCCATCCCTGTACTCAGGGCTAAAACTCTGCACCCTAAACCTTAACTTTCATGCAGTCCGCCTGGAGGTTTCCATACAATAAGGCACCCTCAAAAAGGGACCCTGATTTATGGAAACCTTCAACCCTGCGTACCTATATAAACCTGTATTTGTACCCTGTAACCTCTCTCAAAGGGACTCCGGAAACCCCCCTAATCCCATGCCTATATCTGAGGAAGATGACCCGAAACCGTAAACACTAAATCCTAAACCCCAAACCCCTGCCTATATCTGAGGAAGATGGACAAGACCACCAGGCCAGCAAGGAAGAGGACGACAACGCCAAGGATTTCCAAAAAGTGCCAATGGCTATGGGTCGCCTTGGGGAATTATTTGAGCTATAGTCTAAACTCCTAGTATCCCCCTTAATAACCCCTATAGTAGTCCCCTATATAATCCCCTATATAATCCCCTATATGATGACCTTTAAGGAGTTTACACTATAGCTCATTTGAGGATTTAGGGTGTTAGGGGCTTAGGATTTGGGGTTTAGGGCTTAGGGGATTGTATGGGGGTAGTATAGAAAGTATGCAGGCCATGCAAGGATTGTGTGCTGTATGTGGCTCTGCTGGGTGAGATGTGGGGCATCGAGAATCAGATGGACAATGAAGTTGAAACTGAGGGTTCGTGGGGGTATGCGAGTGAAATGGACACCAGAGGTTTGTAGAGATATACGGGAAGAATCCTGGGATGATAGGAGTTAGGGTCACTATATACCCTAAGGGTCCACGTATCCAATAATCATATACTTACCCAAAATCTGTACTCTAATTATTATTACCCAAATCCCAAGGACCTACTTCTGGGGTACTTGGACCCTTAGGAATAATGATATTACTGTATTACTGCTAAGGCATGGTTACCCGTGAACCTACGAACATCAGCCCAAACCCAAAATTCAGCTTAGAGCTTGATGGGTTGTTACAAGTACGCTCCTAAGCAGGATAGCTACAGCTTAAACTTATGTGGTGGAACCCCCAAGCCTCATCATAGCTTTCGATAATTCTGCACTTAGCCACATCTCGCAATTTTAGAACTGGTCCCCCAGTGTAATTACTTCACCCCAACCAAAATTCCTGAAGCCCTCTGAACCTCAGAGTAGTTTTGCCTTGGTGGCGGGCCTGCGGCGTTCCCAGCACGTAGCCACGGATGTCGTTCAGAATGCTTTCAGCGAACTCCATGAAGTCTTCGTCGAGGAATACCTCAAAAGCGGGCATGGGGGCTCCGTAGCCCAGTTAGGTTACTTGCCTTCTACTTGGAGGGTCCCGGGGTCTTGGTACATAGGTTAATGATGGGGATAAATAGGGTTACTATGTGGGTTATAGGGGCTATTAACCTACTTACTAAGTCCCCCTGACCCTCCAAGTAGACTCCTGACCCCTAACTACCCCTTTTTTCTGATTCCCATATTTTTGTGTTCTGTATACAAGATCAAGTAGCCTTAAAAGGGGGTTGGGTATAGAGGTCTAGGTAGAACGAACCAACGAACGATTCCAAGGAATTCTCTAGGGCCTTTCGCAACACCTGACTTTGATTCCAGGAATTTGATTGGGGCGTACTGTTTAATTAAGCTGCAGGGCGGAAGGATTAAGGCCCTAGACCCTGAACCCTAAACCCGAAACCCGAAACCCTAAACCACTAAACCCTACACCCTAAACCCTAAACCAAATCACCAGATCTTGACTCACGAAATCCCTCTGCAATGGGAAGTTTCGGAGAACCTCATTGACTCTAGATGCCTGATAGGATTTAGGGTTTGGGTTTAGGGTTTAGGGTTTCATTTGTAGCGACTGTAGGATCCAAATCCCAAACATGCCCTGAGTCCTAGAGACTGGAGATTTCTAGGCCACCATTACACTCAAGGTTTAGGGTTGAGGGTTACTTGAAATCAGGATTTGGCTGCAACCCCGGCTCCTGATGCCAACAGCCGGGTTTAGGATTTAAGGGTTTATGTGAGCCATCGTCTAAACTGCTAGTATCCCCGTTAGTAAGCCCTATAATACTCCCCTATATAATCCCCTATATAACCCCCTTTAAGGAGTTTAGACTATAGCTCATGTGGTTTTCTCACTGCCTGAGCTAAGGAATGCCCAAGGGCCAGAAGCTAGGGAACCTATGACACCCAAGATGTCCATTTCATCTTTTACGGTTTAGGGGCTTAGGGTTTAGGTTTTAGGGGTTTAGGGTTTAGGGTTTAGGGGTTTAGGGGTGTAGGGTTTCAGGTTCCACTTTCTGTTCCATGTGATTCTCCATCATTGGTATGCTAAACTTTACATAACACTATGTAACATAATTGTTACCATGTCACCTTCCATTTGTCCATCTGCTTCTCCATTATTGTACCATAAAAACTCTGGTACGCAAGGCCTGGGTATCTTTTTGTTAAGGTTTAGGTTTAGAATTTGGGCTTAGGGTTTTGACTGGATATCCGATTGCTCTATGTCAAAGGAGCTACTGTTCCTGAACGAACCCCTGTGGAACAGTTATTGTGACTACGATGCCCACATGCCCCTTAATAAAAGCGGCACCTGAGTTGCATAAGAAGGCCCAAACAACTCTCTCAGCACTGAGCTCAAAAAATGCAGGACACCAGCTTTGGCAGCAAAACTACCGAATGCTCAACAGCGCGCTCCATAATCAACTACCCCTGTGTTAAGTATCCGGGCCTGACTGTAGGCAGTAAGCTCGACTGTGTCCCAGGTGTAGAAAGGCGCTCTTCGCAACAGCACCTTTGTGGGTTTAGGGGTTTGGGATTTAGGGATTTAGGGTGCGGGTTTAGAGTTTAGTGTTTTGGGGTCTCCTTGTATACAGCCCTTAATATTACAGACTGTTACTGGGCGGCGGCAGTACCCGACCGTTGTATACTCCTAGTCTGACTGGAGGACTGACAAGGAAAATAGAAGCTACGATTTAGGGTAATTCGGGAAGGGAGGTATAATAGGATAGAGGGACGATTAAAGTGGATTATGTATGGGTTGAGGGCTTGATGGTCTAAACATTCCATATTGTGGCCTTCGGATCTACCCTTAACCCTAAGCCGCCGCTAAACCCTAAACCCGCACTTGTGGCTGCACAGTGCAGGTGGACCACTCAGCAAGCCCTTTGCTGAGGTTCCAGGCATTTAGGATCAGGGTTTAGGGCTTAGGGTTTGGGGCATGTCTTACGACCGTAAGAAGGAACTGGTTCCAGACGCCTAGTGCTGGACAAAGTTTGCTATTCCTTAAACTCGCAAAAAACTTGCAAGGGCAAACCCTACACATCTACTAGTAGTTCTAGTAATACCAGTAATTAACCGCAATAGGAATCCTAGTACTAGTAATTTATAATAATGAGCCTAGACCTTAAACCCTAAACCTTGGGTACTGCCCCTCCTCACTAACAGTTGGAGAATAATTATAAAATGGTTGTATATAGCCCTTAATAGGGCCCCTAATGTAGACTGTTACTGGGGGGGGGCAGTACCCAACCTAAACCCTATAGCCTTACAGGCACCCGGGCAGTGAAGCCATCACCTTCACCTGTGTTCTTCAGCTTGCTGTAAGCCTCCAGAAAGCTGACGCCAGCCCACTCCTTGGAGATTTTTCTCGGAAGTTAGGGGGTTCAGGGTTTAGGGTTCAGGGTCTAGGGTTTAATGTTCAGGGTTTAGGGTTTAGGGTTTAGGGTTGAGTGTTCAGGGTTTAAGGTCTAGGGCTTCATGAAGCCTAAACCGTTAACCCTAAACCCATTTCATAGGCTTTGGGGGTTCAGGTTTTCAGGCTCCCGGGATGATGGGTCCAAATGCGATATATCACTGAGATGAGTCGGCTGGGAAGTACAATCTCGCTGCGTATTCGCAGGGTTTAGGGCTTATAGGGTTCCAAAACAATGAGCATCCCTTTTACAGTAAGGATTATATGGGTTGCTCTCAAAATCATGGGCCGATTTGGTTGCAGAATATATTGCGGCACCTCATATTTGGGGGTACTCAAACGGGACCCTAATTTGGGGAACTACCCATACAGTCTATTGGAGCTCGTAAAAAGGGACCCCATGATGCCTGGAACAACCCCACACTTGGAGGGTCAGGGGGACTTAGTAAGTAGGTTAATATCCCCTAAAACCCACATAGTAACACTATTCATCCCCATTATTAATCTACATACTACGTCCCCCTGCCCCTCCAAATCTTTGTGGCTGCAGGATATCTGCACCATTTTGGACCCTTACACTCATCTAGCCTTAAGATGGTAAGGGTGTACCTAGACCCCCCAAGTACCCTATAATAGGGTCTATGTAGCTTCTATTTGGGGATACTCAGGGTCTATAGAGGGTACTTGGGGGGTCTAGGTCGAGTGTAAGGTTTAGGGGTTAAGGTTTAGGGTACCCTTTTTGGGGGGTCATCATAATAAGGATACTATTATTTTGGCATCTATATGGGGGTCCGGGAACCTAAAGATTTGGGGTTATTCTAGGTATCAAATAACAATTCATTGTACGTAATGTCCGGGACCTGAAGCCCCACTTTTCTGGTACCTGGACAATACTGATCCCTAAACCCCAGACCCTAACCGCTAAACCGTGCAGCTTAGGGTGAAAGATGTTCTTTACTCATCACATCCCTATGATCCAAGTTGTAAATACTTTAGATGGACCTCCCCCCGCCCTGTAATGGTGGTATAATGGGAAACTAGGAGGACCCTGAAAGAGTCACCAAGTTTCCTTGTAGTCACTTTGCTGGGGAGTCCACCTACTGTAATCCCCCTACACCTACAGCATTGTTTGTAATAATTCCCTCCAGTTCTCTACTATAATAACAAGTTGAAAAGATTTGAAGCATTAAGACTTCCTCCAAGGAAGGATGACAAGCATAATTCTATCCCCCGAGTTCTTTGCACTGGGGTTTAAGAGTTTACAGGGTTAGTCTAGTGTTCTTCTTGGGGTGTATCATAGAACCTTCGAAAACCGTGGAAACTCAAGCCGCAGGGGTTTAGGCGCCTCACCCCAAATCCTGAACCTACTGAAATGCCAACGTGCTGAATCCTAAGCTCCAAGCCACAGACTAAACTCAAAATCCGACCTTTTTGGCGGTGTCTCACATTAGCTTATAGAGGTATCCATAGGGCCCTAAGGAAATGTAGATGCTACCAGAGGCTTATAATCATAAGGGCCTCCAGTACTGAGGAGTCCGCGAGGATTAGTTTGAGAAACTGCAACCGAAAATCCTCATGCTCGTGGCCAGGGGGAAGGCCAGATTTGTTCTGCCAGTCTGTGCTGATATACGCCAGATCCTCAGTCTGTAGAGACAGGGATTTTTGGAAGCTGTAGGAGCATTCAACTGTATCTCAATTGGCGCCGAGAAGGACAACCACGTATAAAGGGCAAACCACTACGGGAGGTATATGCACAGCTACTCGAGCTGCTCTCTTAAATGCAACATAAACACATAAGAAGATTGCATAAAACAACAACTGTCTATGACACACGGGAGCCTGAATTTCTGAGCACGCACAAAACGTTTCCCCTAGGGATCCAAATAACTTAATGTAGGTAATACTTACAGACTCTTGGGCCCCTATGTAGATAAAAATTTGTATGCTTGGATCCCTAGGGTGCTCCTTGATAGTTGCTCCTGTGACATTCAGAAGTGCCTCATGACACCCCAGGCCTTAAACCCAAAATGCTCTTGGCTGAGAATTATTCCCCTTGTTCCGGGCAAGTTCAGAAATTCCCAAACTGGAGGAACCAAATCCTAGAATTTTCCTAGAATGTTGGAATTGTTGGGGAGTTTTTGGAATGTGGATGTTTGGGACTTGTTGGCATTTTCATTTTTTGCGATATTTGGACTTCTAGTAACTTTTGGAAGTTAATTGTCTAAAAGCTGCAGGAGTCAGTTGCCTTTGGGAATGTTAGACGAACTTTGGGCTGCAAAGTCTGTTATATGTGCTGAAAAACTCAATAAAAAGGTAGGTCCATGGGTGGGGTGCTTTATATACATATATATATATACATATAATACCTATGAACCATCCACAAAATGGGTCTTGCACTTTGGCCTGGTACTTCTGGTCTTCTAGTATGGGCCCTCGATCCTCAGGTCCCAATATACCTAACATATACACATGAGTAGCGTTTTTCTTGTGGTTAAACCCAATAAGATTAAATTCCCTATATAAAATACCATGCCCCAAAAGGAAGATAGAATCTTACTCTATATTGGGTACCATAGTATCCCCAAATAAAATACTACTCACATGTACATACACGTATAACCTTGAGGCAGCCTAGACCCCCCTTGACAACAAAAGCGCAAGGGCCCATCTTAGGGGCGCATCTTTCAACACTTCAGCCATCTAAACCCTACACCCTAAACCCTAACCCCTGACCCCTCAACCCTAGACCCTAAACCCCACACGCTGAACCTAGACCCTAAAACCTAACTAGGTTTCAGTTTAGGCTCGTTGGCTATGTCCGCAGGCAGGACAACCTGTGGGATGAGGCAGAGGTACCCTCCACTAAAGGGATGGAAACTACTATAGTATATTAGGGTTTAGGGTTTAGGGCTTGGGATTTAGGGTTTAGGGTTTAGGGAGAATATAGGTATGGTATAGGGATGATGGAAAGGAAAATGGAAACTACTATAATGGGTTATATTAGGGTTATATCCATCAAACTAACTTGCAAACCCGTTCAAAAGGGCCCAGATAAGGACTATACCAGGTATAAAGGGCCACATGAGGACTATACCAGGGATATATGGGAATGGGGATAGGGCAGGATGTTTGGGGTGTAGGGCTTAGATTACATTTCCAAAACATATTGGATCCCCATACGCGCGAATTGGATCGTAATCTTTGCGGAGCCATTCTTTGGGGTTCTGTATGAAATGGGGGTATGCTAGGAACCTAGGGATATATTAGAACTATAACAGGATTTGGGGGTCCTCGTTCAGGATACTAGGGGATTACTTTGAGAAGCTTCCATACTAGCTTGGGAAAGGATACACACATGTACTTAAGGGCTCATGATTCGCTGGAAGTTGGTGTGTTAAGTAAGAAGCCCTTACTGCAACTAGGAGTTCTACTTGGGACGAAGGCTACGCTTCATAGAAAAACCCAAGCCCTAAAACCTCGACCATCTCTAAATCCCCCCACACCCTGCACAACCCCCAAACGGCACGTTCCTGCATGTCCCCTTTTGCCCACAAGAGCACTAGCAGGCCCATAAAGCATTCTCCATTTAAGAAGCCCTCAACTCCCAATCAAGCCCAACGGACCACTTGCTCCGAAGAAATCAGGCCGAAACCCTCAGCCCTCGCGGTTTAGGGTTTAGGGCTTGAGGGTTGTTCAAGGGGGCGCCCTGGCCCTAAATCCCAAACCCCAAACCCTAATCACAAAAACCCCAACCCTCAAACTCACACATTGCAAGTAAGTTCAGCACCCAAAAGCCCAAGCATCCATACTATAGCGAATACTACGACAATGGCTAGTTGCGTTGTCATTACTACCACAGCTGTTACTGCCATACCCGAAAATCACTCATTTTGTATCTTCTTTTTACCCCCGCCATAGAAATCAATATTACAAAGCCCTAAACCTAAACACTCACCCGAACACTCACCCTAAACCCCATAAAAGTATCATTATTACCATATTGGCACCTGGAGTAGGACTCTGGAGTAGCCCCGAGTGAGAGCTTCCGTCGGTAGTCCGCCGCTGTGTAGCGCCTTCGTCAGCTCCTCGCGAGGGTGGGGGCTAACATTAAGCGTGGGAGGGACTTAGGGCTTTGCGCTGATGAGGTTTTACGGTGTAGTAATCAAGGGGTTTGGAGTCAAAGGGTTCCTTGCTAGGGTTCGGGCTTGGGAGCTGCGACTTTACAAGGATTACTGGCATTTGGTATCTGGGTCTGCAGATTCTTTTCCAATGCGCTGCCACTTCGGTGCTACCTTGGGTGTTGTGGTTCAACCCTATAGTTTAGGAGGACCCCCCACCCTGTAATAGTGGTATAATAGGAATATTTGAGGACCCTAATATAATCCCCATTATCCACCTAACCTATAGTTGCGACAAAGGCAGCCGCCAAAGACCAAATGGAGAATTGCGTCTTGCATCTTCAAGCAGCGGCAGGCTGTCAACCACTTACCCTAGGGATCCAAGTACACAAATATTACCTACATTGGGCCCAGAAGTCTGTAAATATTACCTACATTGGGCTGTTTGGATCCCCAAGGTTACTTAACCAACATGAGCCGTGTGCACTGCAGCACTTTGAGACTTGCTTTACCAGTGGCCACATAGCCAAACGAGTACGGAGAGACTCCAAAGCTTCTAAAGGCATTTTACAGTATAGGGGGTTATTGAATACATGCTCCCCCTGATTTGTGTAGAGCTGCTGTAATGACTTGTTACTCGGACGACTACCAAGCTTCTAGCACAACTGTGCATTTGTCACATCTGCATCCTTTTGGCAGGGCATACCCTAAACCCTAAACCCCTAAACCCTAAACCCCTAAACCCTAAACCCTCAAAGCCAGCCATCCCATGACTGCCTTGGTCCGGGTGCTTGCCACAGTGTCAAGATCCATCTTTGGCGAGTCCTCGGCGCCCAGTCGAGTAGTGCTTCGGGTCTCTACTACGGTAATGTAAACCCGTGACTAATAACCCCCCCTCCTTTTAAGAGCCTGAATAGTAGGATCCCTACTTATGATCCTTTTTAAGGTGGGGGTTTATTAATAAGGGGTCGTCATGCATCCCTCAGAGATGGGACTGAAAAAGGCCACGGCTCTGAGTAAAGTCTTGTAAAACGCCCCTGGCCACTTTGGGGGTTTCTCCAACATTGGGGATCCCTGTTTGGAGGCCCTCTAGCATATGGACCTCTATATGGGCCCCCCTTTTTTGGAACCTCCACAATTGTTGTTGAACGACTGAACGACTAACTGATCCCGACAATTGCCCATCTTGGGCTAGATGAGCCATGGCTGTGTCGACACAAGGGCATCATTCTTGCGGTCATGTATTGCTCCGCGAAACCACAAACATACCCTTGAGCAAAACTATCAGACCTGAACATGGGTTCCACACCGTCAAGATGCCTGTCAATTTCATCTTTTAAGCCCTGCACGCATCCACTCTGAATGTCGTTTTCCTGAAATTGTGTGATTACTTGGATATCAGACAGGCTTTGCCTTTTCCATGCAGAAGCTTGAAAAGGCCCAGCATACAAGCTTGTGTGCTTGTGCAGAAGACTGCTCAGAAAACAAACCTCATTGCTTCGAATTCCAACCCTTCTTCAGTACATGGTGTCAGTCGATAAATTGCTGGCACAGGCTCAGGTGGAAAAGGCTCGGCGCTTCCGCTCCAGCATCTCTCCATGATCTTCTGCCTGACAGAGAACATGCAGTACCCTTAAAAGCTGAGACCTAGCCATGACGAAGCGGCGGCGGGCGAGGAGCTGGAAAAAGGCTAGTAAGAATGGAGCTGAGGCCCCAAACCCGATTAGCACGACACTACAGTTTTCTGATGGCCGCATGCTGTGTCGGAATGAAGGCCGTTCACAGGCTCGTGCACTACGACGCATTGACCGCAACAGCTAAAATGCATTTGCAGTGCAGATGCGAAGCAGCCAGAACCAGAGAGTCTATCTTAATGAGGAGCCGAATGTACAAGACCTCCCGGCCAGACCTACAATCTGAACAAACTGGTCCCCACATCTTAAAAGCACACCCATGGCTCGACTGGGGGTGTTCGAAAATCAGGGACCCCTTTCGGGGGTAGGTATACAACAAAGAAGCCTATCTATGCAACCCTAAGGGTCCAAGGACCCAAATAGTAGGGTTTTAGGGCCCAAATGCTATAATGTGAATGGTATTTGGGCCCTAAAACCCGATTATTTGGGTCCTTGGACCCTCCTAAACCCTATATATCCCCCTAGAACCCCTTTAAAGGGACTCTATTATCCCTTAGGGAAGCTTAAGCCATATTCCTCATCTTAGGGGACTTGGTTTGCTTACAGGTGGACAGTAGGGAATAAGGGAATATACTCCCTATGTAAACCCTAGGGTTTAGGGTTTAGGGGTTTAGGGCTTAGGTTTCTTATTAATGCAATCCCTTATTCCCTACTAAACCCTAAACCCTAATGCCTAAACCCTAAACCCTGCCCAGCAAGTTTGGGGTTGGGAAGCTCAGAATTCAGGTTGCCAAATAGTAGCCATAGCTCAGAAGCCACCAGACATCAATGGGGTTTCGCAGAACAATTGCCTTTTGTTTATGGGGTAGCCCTAGGGATCCAAGTATACAAATATTACCTACATTGGGCCCAAAGGCTGTAAATATTGCCTACATTGTGCTACTTGGATCCCTAGGGTAGCTCATGTTGAGCAACCATGGTGCATTACGAAACCCCCAGTGTCCTTCAGAAAGTTGGAGCCTTCAGGTAGCGTGAATCTTAAACCTGGCTGCTGGCCAACTAGCCAGCAACACAGGAATGATGGTCATCGTGTCATGGTAGTGGTAGTGGCAGTAACGACTTGTAGCACTACGCCGTTGGCGTTGCCGCCGTTGTGGTGCTAGCGCTAGCAGAGACAGTAGCAGAGTGGCAGCAGCCGTCGCGGTAGTTGCAGGAGCAAGAGTAATCGCAGCAGCACCAGCAGTAGCAGTATCAGTACAGTAGCCTGAAGACAGTAGCCACAGTGGGAGCAGGACCAGCAAGAGTTTCCACAAAAACCAAACCGTATGCATAACAGTGGCAAACATAGCAATTAGTAGCTACCATGCCAACAAATTCGCTCCTTCAACTCTTACTAGCCGACTGGCTCAAACGCAAGATCCAGACTCAAGACCTTCGCCAGAAGTTCTGCTGGTAGATGGGAAAGCGCATCTGTGCCGCGCACTTGAGCAAGGAAAGCAGGTTATCCTCAGTTGGAGCGAATTACAAAAAGTCGTTTTGATCTAGTGAAGACTACGTTTCCCAATCAGTGTAAGAAGGAGGGGGTGCAGCTTTAGCTTCAAGAAAGCAAATTCCCTAGTTTCCATTTCATTTTCCATTTTCTTTTCCATGTGATTCTCCATTAACCCCAGTATTATCCCAACATAATCCCATTATGGCCTTCAAGGGCCGGCAGAGAAGAAGACTGCAAAGGATGGCATGTCGTGTATATACTAAGCGCCAAATGCTGCGAATCCTTTGCCCAAGAGCCTAAGCCCGAAGCGAAGAAGCTTTTCTGTTCTTGCTGGTGGTTAGTATGGAATGAGGGAATATAATCTACAAATACTTCCCATATAACTTAAGATACATATGTATCTCTCTCTCTATCTCTCTCTCTCTCTCCCTTATTCCACACTATCCCTTGGTAAGCTGTTGAGTCCTGGTCTCCACCTTTTGGATGACTGCTTGGCCAGGACTGAGAGCACCTCAGCTACTCCGAAAGCCTGTTGAGGGTTTAGGGCTTAGGCTTAGGTTTTAAGGTTTAGGGCCTAGGGGTTAGGGTTAAGGCCGCTTAGGGTGTATGAAAATCAGGTTCCAAAGTGAAGTAGACGACTCCTTCCCTGCAAGGACTTAGGATGCAGGGTCCCACTGGGGCTCCCTACTCCCTATCACTGTTGACAAGATTTAGACACAACAGGGATTCGAGCGTCAACATTTGCTTTGAAAATTGCGACCCTGAGACGTCCAATGCCTGTGACTGTTGCGACATTAAATCATTAGACACGCGTAGAAGATGTGTCCAAATTGGAAAACAGTGGCGAGGATATGACTGCAAGTGCTGTCGACTCGCAGCACATGGCGAGGATGACAGGGAGAGACTTCAAACGCTTTTGGAAAACAAATGACATGTTCCCTCTCACCCTCCTGGCAGAAAGCCAATGGGCCAAGCCCGTAGACATGAAGCCAAAAGGCAACTTCAGTCATAACCGGGAGCTGGCATAAGCCCCGCATGCCTCATCCAAAGATTCTGCCACAGAAGCTCAGAAAACAGCAGCCAAATTGAGGAGACCCTAAACTTTCAAGCCCAAACCTGTATCATCCCCGTGCAAGTATAATCTTAATGCACACATACAGTATATATACATATCTATATATGTACCTACACCTGCATAAAATCCCATCTAAAACCCCTCAAACTGTCCATGGCTTAAACCTGGCCAAGCGCTCAGCAACTGATCAAAGGCGGAGATCCGGTCCCCGAAGTACGGGCGGGACCCCCCCTTGGGGCTTTCCGGTACATGTTCGGGTTTTGGGCTTATAGCTTGGAGTATGACGTTAGGGGGTTAGGGTTGAAGGCTTGGGGCATGGCGGGATTTCTTGGCTCTGGAACCCTCCCAAATTGTTTCTCGCTGTGTTATCGTGGACTTTCAGCAGCCAAAATACGTTCATGACGCCCCTAGTCATAGTCAGGACGCTAAAAGGCGATTAGAACTCCATGGTCTGGTGTGGGTCTAAGCCCCTTTAAACTAACGTGGAACTCCGCTTTTAAATTGACGGGTCTCTATAGATACCTTTTTGTTCCATAGAGGCTTTGGGGAAGGTAGACCCCAGGCCGTAAAGCTGCAACCACATAAGAAAACATGATGCATGCAGAGCCTAGACGCAGAAAACTGGTCCGCATTCAAGTCCCCGTAGACGTCAACGTAGTTCCTTCTCTCTGGCCCTAGGGATCCAAGTATACAAACATTACCTACATTGGGCCCAAAAGTCTGCAAATATTCCCTACATTAGGCTATTTGGACCCCTAGGGTAGGGTTTAAGGTGCAGGGTTTAGGGTTTAGCATCGCATTTGACCTTGGTAGGTACCAACTACTACGAAAGAGCCAGGATTTATGCGCCTGGACTGTGACTAAGCTTCCCCTGACCCACCCTTTTATCCGCACTAGTCCCCTATGACATGGGGGGAAGGTTCAATGTAGGTAACATTTACAGACTTTTGGGCCCAATGTAAGTAATATTTGTATACTTGGATCCCTTGGGTGACATTGAGCCAAGCTTCAACCTAAAACCCGACCAAGCTCCTGATGCCACAGACCCGACCAAGCTCCTGATGCCCCAGGTAAGGTTGCATGCTGCTAGTGCAAGCCGTACCACCGCCCCTTGTATTGATTAACGCGCCTACTATTGGGTGCTAAGCTGCTATACAACATCACCTATATGATGCTTCTCCTCACAACCACAGACAGGGACCAACTGGACCCCAAGAATGTCCGCAGAATGTCCCAGTGAATGCCCAAGATGCGTGAATTGAGCCCACACGCTCATCTCATCGTTTTCTGATTGCCACCTGTTTAATGCTGAAGGCCTACTCAGACAGTCTTGGCCTTCTGTTCTGACTGCCTTCGAGGAAAAGCCAGCAGCTTAAGCTCATTTGCATACACTAGGAGATGTAGGACACATTTTCCTGCGAATCATGACGTGTTCTTGCGGATAGCTTCGTTACTGTATTACATTGGGGAACTGATCATGGGGGGAACCCTAAACCCCAAAGCCTAAGCCCTCCATGCCTTGGATCCTTTGACTTTTAGAGGGACTATACTATAGTAGCTTCCATTTTCTTTTCCATTATCCCCATATCCCCTACCTAACCCCAATATACTACAGTAGTTTAGGGTTGAGGAGTTTAGGGATAATGGAAAAAATGGAAACTATCTGGGTCATCAGTCATCAACCCAAGAATTTGAATTCCATCCCTTTTTTACAAGGGGAAGACAATTCTTCGGTGAGTTCCGAAGGCCCGCATTCCGGACCCTAAAGGTCCCAGTGCTGAAATATGGTAACCTCATAGGGTTTTAGGGCCCAAATATGATGATACTAATGGTATTTGGGACCTAAAACCCTACTATTTGGGCCTTGCGCCCTCAGGAGTACATTCGTACACCTAAAACCCTACTATTTGGGTCCTTGCGCCCTGAGGGGTACATTCGTACACCGAACACCGAACTATGTATGTCGGAGCTCATGTGGGCCAAAGGTATACTCAGGTAGCATGCCCTAGGTGCTCCCACCAATTGGACACCAAGTAAATCCACTGACCGATGTCCGTGAATACATGTGAATTCCTTGACTCTTGAGTCCTTTACGTACTTGGGACCTACATTGGGCGATTCTCACATAACTCTGTCTCATTTGGCTAAACCCCAATACCGAATGCTAAGGTAGAATTTGAAGTATCTCAAGAAAAGGAGGCAGTCGAAGGGTAGTAGCGAGAGTCTGGATCCATCTTCCATGCAGCTCCTACGGTGGATGGAGGAAATCTTGCACCACCCTACATGGAAGTTTCCCTAAATTACTGTTCCCAAAATGGGGGAAATTGATATAGGGCCCCGTATTATAATAGGAACCTAAATATAGGACCCCGTATTGACAGAAATTCAGGACAATCCCCACATATCTCCTGTCATGGGCAATCGCAAGTGGTGCATCCTTTATTCCATCAACCGCAGCCGTCATGTCCAGCTTCAAAAAGGGGTATAGAAATCTCTCAACAAATGGGGGCACTGCGGGCCCTAGGAAAGGGGATGATAGAGGCTACCTCGGAAGAGCTGTTGCATGTAATAAATGTAGTGTGTGTCAGAAGTTAACACATGAACCTAAATTAGTAGCTGCCAAGACTTGGGGACCGTGGATATCTACCAAAGTACTGCGAGCGGTGATCAGGATTCATCGCGCAAGTCTACTACCAGAGATTTTGCACGTCGATGCAATCAGGTAGCTCCTCCTTAAGAACACTCATATGAGCCAGAATCTAAACTCCTAGTATCCCCCAATAACCCTCAAAGAAGTCCCCTATAGAGTCCCCTATAAATCTCCCTTTAAGGGTGTTTTCACTATAGCTCATGTTCGCCAAGATACTGATTACTCGTCGCCGTCCCGAGCAAGTTTGTATGAGTCTTCAGTAGTCCTTTGCTTGAAGAAGTAGAGCCAAAAAGTTATGATACATTGTCACATACTGTAGTCTACAATAATATACTCGAACATACTATAATATTTTAACTGTGATGTACCATCAAATACTACCATACATTATGAGGAAACTTTTTGCGCGTTCTGTGCTGTATGACTTTGCAACAGCTGCCAAGGCCGATGCTATGTCTTCAAGATATAAAGGGTTTGCGGTTGATGTCTGACACCAAATTTTGAGAGAGAAGGGTGAGTCAAGAAATGGATATCCCTCTTGAATTCCGCTGCTGGAACACCAACCTCTCATGCTAAAATTTGCAAAATTTGCAAGCCCACCCAACCCTAAATCCTGAAGAGGGTCAGTTCTAAAACCTAAAACACTGTTGTCTGTTCAGGCCCTTTTTGGGGGTTCCAAATTTATTTGGGGCAAGTCAAGTTGTGTCTTTATCCCCGCCTCACGGAACCCCTCACATATCCTACACAGAACTGGGTTGCTGTCAAGGAACTCGAGTTAAGCTCTTCAACAGCATCCCAGACATGAACTGAAGATACAGGAGCCAAGGGACAGAACTTCAAATGCAACATGAAAAGAATTTAAGCTTGTTCTGGCACAGCTCCCAGTACATTCCACTCGGAAAAGGTTCCATTTTCTTTTCCATTATCCCAAAATCTCCCCAATACTACCCCTATATATCCCATTATAGCAGTTTCCATTTTACTTTCCATTATCCCAATATATCCCAGTATATCCTAAGCATATTTCCCATAGCAACCCTGCGGCCTTCGCCCTTTGAACTACATTAGAATAAGATCCCCATATACCCTCTATTCTATCTACTTAAGGGGAACTGTAAATAGGAAGTCAGATTCTAGGCGGATGTTGAACGTAGCTTCTTAGTTACTACCTAGGTGGCAAATCCTATTCCATTCGAACGTTCTCAGCGCTCCATCCTTAATTCACAAGCCCTCTGCAATCTCTACATCAAGCAAATTTCCTACGTCAAACCTTGCATCAGCCTACTAGTCCAAAACCCTAAACCCCTAAACCCTAAACCCTATGAACCCTAAACCCTAAACCCCCTAAAACCCCAAAACCCAAAACCATCTCAGCTGAGTTGCTGTCCTGGACCCCAACTGTCGGCAGGCCACTGTAACCTTGGTAACACGTTTATCCAAGTCGACAGTGGTTAGGGTTTAGGCTTTAGGGGTTTAGGGTTACCACCCCGCCCCCCCCCACAAAATTTTGACCTTGTTGCTCAATTAATTTTGATATGGGAAGGGGGAACCTAAACATCATCCCATATAATGCTATACACACCATACACCTATAAACTCCCCTATAAAGACTCTATGTTACCCTATAGAACCCCTGTATCACATGATAAAATTGCAAAAACAATCACATCGGGCCTACATTTAGCAGTTTAAGGTTTAAGGTTTATAGGGCCTAGTTGATTGAACAGTTTCCATGTTCCTTTCCAGTCCCTCATATGCCCCTACAAACTCACAGAAACCCTATGGAAACCATGTACCATGTAGATCTCCCTACATAACCCTATACAGTAGCGTATACAAACCCATATGCCCTGCGGGAGGTGATCTCCCCGAAACTCAAGAAAGACCATGAAATACTATAATCCTTATGATGGGAGCCCCAAGAAGGTACCCCTAGTCTTGAGAAACCCTAAACCCTAAACCCTGCATATCCCTATAGAATCCCTATATATCCCTATAACCCCTTTACAGGTACTCCAAATTTGGGAAGCCCCGTATTAGGTGGTAGATCCCACCAGGTAGCCTTCAGGAAACGGTGCGTCTTGCCAGCTGGAGCCGACCTGCTGTATGAGGATTTAGGGTTTCCTTAGGTCCATTAGAAGGGGTATATAAGGATTTGAAGGATGCTATTTCGGGCTTGGGTGGTTTTAGGGTCTGAGTTTTAGGGTTTAGGGTCTGGGGAGATAAGGGCGCAGAGATTGGGGCTGAGGATTTGGGTTTAGGGATCAGGGGATTAGCGTGGGCGGGTTGGGGTCCGAGGTGTAGGAATTCAGGGTAGCCGTTGCGCAGGCGCGTTTGGGCAATCGTGTAATTTCTGAAAATGTCACTCCTTGCCATGTCTGTTTTCGCATGTTCAAACGCCCCGCGTGTCATGTCAAACATGTGGGGAGTTCCTGAACCCAAATACTCTCGAAGCGATCCTTGCACAAAATCCCTTAGCCTCACCGCGGAGGGTAAATCTTGCATCATGGCACACATGCTTCTATAGGATGCAGCAGTTGTAGTCGAAACATGTTTCATTTGCGCAGTCAGGTATCAGCAACGAGCTTCCCGAAATGTCCCGGCTGCCCCGAAGACCCAGTTGAAAGCAGCTTTACTTTCATCAACTCCGGAGCCCAAAGAATGCAGCCTGGAAATTGGACCCGGCTCCCTTTGTCACGGTTTAGGGTGTAGGGGTCCTGCTGATTGGGCTATGGTTGTTGTCTCGTGCGCTGTGGCCTAGCGCATAGCCGCACAGACTAGCATCCCATGACAGAACGCACTTAGATCAGATGTGCTCAACTGGACAGACGTCAACAGACTGTCCGCTTCATCAAAACCCTTCCTCCAGATTCAACCAGGAAGCTTGAAAACATCCAGGGTCCTCATGTGCCAGCAAAGCCCTGCCATTTGGGAATTTACCAACCACGCCCGCCTGCTTGTCCAAGTATTGTGCAAACTGTTTGCCGGTGGTTACACCAGCAGCTTTCAGTTGTTTCTCTTCCAGGAGAGGACCAACTTTCAAGTTGGCCTCCACCAGGTCTGAATATACCTCAGGCGTTTATAATAGGGTTTAGGGGTTTAGTGGTTTTGGGCTTTGCGGTCATGGGGGTTTGCAGTTTAGGGTTTAGGGTTTGGGGTTCAAGGACTTTCTACATGGGCGCAGAACCGGAAGAGACTGGGAATTCAGGGTATATGCTGAGGACAGTGGGATGTTGCAAGCTAGAACTGGCAACGGGATGTGATGTTTCCCTTTGCTGTTCTTAAAGAAGACTTTGGTTATCATATATTAAAAAAAAGATCGTAATATATTATCGCCTGTGATAACATATTGAAAGTATGTCATAGCATGTTATAGTACAATATTGTATATCCAAAGTAGATTGTAATCCCTTGCGTTCAGTGGGGAGCTCACCATTCGCGAAGGAGGAACATGAAGACAAACGCCGTGTGCTGTACAGCCACGGCACGAGGTCTCGACAGTCATTGTAAACCTTCCATGTTTTGCTGTAAGAGATGTTGTAAAACTTCTCCTTGTTGAGCCAGTAGTTGGTCCAATCCTGAGTGCAGACAAAGTTGGAAGTGGGTCAACAAAGATATGCAACCCTTAGCATAGCAAGCTTGTAGCAACGTTGGCCAAAAAGGAGAGAACCAAAGCTAGAAGAACGTGGGCGCCCTTCAGAGCAATCAACGAACCTGTGACCAGAACAGTCGTGTTGGTATCGGATTGGAGGAAAGGCCTAAAAAAAACTACAATAAACAGAAAAGATTGTAACATGCTATAATATATGTGTATATACATACTGCAACCGATTTCAAAAGCTGGACACATATCGCTTTCCATTCGGCAATTCTGGCTCAATAGTTCCCACGCACTCAATAGACATGGGTTCTTATTCGGGAATAGAGTAGGGACTATACTACGTAAATCGGGTTTGGGGTTTAGGGTACAAGGCATTAGCATTATACACAACGGCAAAGGACCCCTATGTCCACCTAAATGGTCCCTTGAAAACCCGACTATTGACAGTAGCTCATGTGACAGGAGAAGGCTGTAACCTAGAGTCACCATCGCCTAATGCCTGCGCCTTCACGGGATCCGCCTCCCGAACTTTCCGCTTCCCCTTCAGGGTTTAGGGTCTTGGATTCCTTTAAACTTTTTGCCGCTGCAAGGTGGAACTTTGTCAGGATACAGGGAACTTTCTGTTTAGGAATACCGGGCAGGGCATATGCATAAACCTAAAGTTTTGTCCATCACCTTGGCGACGCAGACTGACGCGTCGTGGAGAGCGAATGATGGTAACTCCAGGCCCGGATCAAACCTCAATCAAGGCTTCGGGTTTCTGTGGTGTCCTTAGACCCATAACAAAAAATGTGTTGATATTTCCTTAGGGTTATACTCTACTAACAATTGGAAATAATTCCTAAGGACAGTACAGGTTTAGGGTTCAGCGTGTCAGGGTCTGCCTCACCCTAGCATAGTCCAATGCAGTTGGAGGGTTCAGGGCTTAGGCTTCGGGTTTGGGGTGTTGGCTGGGTGGCTTTGAACTCCCGGTTCAAGCTTGAACTATGGTAGAAGAAAGATTACAGAAAGTGTAACCGGTTGCCTACGTAACCCTCATAACCTTAATAACCCTAACAACCCTAAAAAGCCTGAAAACCCAAAAACCTAAGAATGTTGTGAAAGCTTCTCACAAAGTTCAGATCTGGCAGGGCCGTCACCCTCATCTCATTTAAACAGACCGACAAACCAGCTCTGCTGTCAACTAGAACAACAAATGCCTGGAACCCCATAAGGCCCATACAACGCCTACAAAATCCCATATGGCCCCACATACTCTTTGCAAAATCTGTTCGTTCCAATGTATACCCTGTACCTACAAGTGTCACGAAACAGCCAAAGCTGCAGTTCAAAACCCAAAGCCCTAAACCACAAAGCTTTAAAACCCCGAACCCCTGAACCCTAAATAGTAGTTTCCATTTTCTTTTCTATTATCCCAACATCCCCAACCCTAAACCCTCAAGCCTAAACCCTATAGTAGTTTCCATTTTCTTTTCCACTATCACTAATATCCCCAAACCTAAACCCTAAAGCCTCAAACTTTGCAGGCCCTAACCCTAAATTCGGGAACAGGTATAATAGACACAGCGCAAAACCCGAAAACATAGACTCTGTGCAAAGCCCATTGCTTCTAACGTAAGGCCGACAAAGCCACGAACCCCTTCCCCGAATAACAACCCCCAACTCGAATGACACAAGCCTGCTGCAGCCCTGATGTCTCCAGTTGCACCACAGAATCACACCCAAAAGGAGGATGCAATCTTACTCTATATTGGGTACCATAGTATCCCCAAATAAAATACACGGTACAGCAGGGTACCTAGCTCTGTCACATACTTGTGGCAGTCTCAGGGTCTGGGTGTGACCAAAACCAAACCTGATCTTCAAATTCTCCCTGATGAAGAATGTGTTTAGGGTTTAGGGTTTAGGGTTTAGGGTTTAGGGTTTAGGGAGTGCACAGAGGCAATATCTATTCTTAGGCGGTTGGTGGTGCAGGGGTCACTACCCAAAGACGTAAAACCCTGTGAAAGCCCAAACCCGAAACCACAAATAAACCCCTTAAAAGGGACCCCAAGGTTTCCACTTATTTTGTCGTTTTCTTGTCTCTTTGAGGATCCATAAAGCCAAACCCCAAACCCAGGAGCAGCATCCTTTTACAACCCTGAATAATCCCCATACAACCCTATATCATCAGTCTATAACCCTATATAGCCCCTGTATAACCTAGAAAATCCCTTTACGTACAACCCTATATAACTCATCCCTTCATAACTCCTGCCAAGCCCGAAAAACCCGCATCTAACTCTAGATACTCCCCTTAGAAACCCTATATAATCCGAATATTCCCCTAACCCAGTCCCAGGAGCAGGCGCAGCTGCAACGGCAACTGCGTAGCCACCCCCGGCTCCTCACCCAACCTTTTCCACTGAAGGGCTTCCTTCGCCAGCAGGCCATGCCTCTGCAAAAACAACGGATTTAGGGGTTTTGGGGGCTTAGGGGGTTTGGAAGGGGTTCAGGGGGTGTAAGGGCGCTTAGGAGGAGCGGGCGCTTCAGGTGTAGGGTCACTTGACTTAGGGTTGAGGGATTTACTAGCTAGATATGAAGGGTTTGGGAATTGCAGGTTTTGGATTTAAGGGTTTCGGGGGTGAATGAGTTGGGTTTAGGGTTCAGACTAAGGTCTAAGGTATAAGGGGTCGAGGTTCAAGGACACGAGCGGGTGCAGGGCCCGTTGTTCCAACACGTCAGTCACACAAGCAAGAAACCTACAGAAACAAATCACATGAGCGCTTCTCAAAACATAATAAAGATAGTAGCAATAATACTAGTAATGATAATGCTAATAGTGATATGAATAGTGATAGTAATAGTAGTACGAACCCTACATCCCCAAAGGACGGCCTTCTACCCTCTGAAACCCCAGATATGTATCGGGTTTCTTGGTGAGAAGCATGCTTATAACACTGGCAAGCCAAACCAATGCACTGGAGCCCGTACAACGGCTTGCTTGGTTCAAGGGTTTTATAGGCTTATAAACTCCTCGGAACTGTTTATGGTTGGGGTTCAAGCGATTTAGGGTTTGGTTCTCCCCTGAGCCCCTCGAACGGAATGTAAACTCGGTCCCCAAGAGTAAAAGAGTGAACAAAGTTTGCATAGCTGGGGAAATTTCCTCCCTGCCAGCCCCTCAAACCTCAGTACAAGGGTAAGCCCACAAGGGTTGGAATTTCATACTCCTTTGAGCACATTCTAGGCACAAATCTAGAACTGCATTTTCCTGCTACCAAGGATTTTTCCAGAGGTTTATGAGCTGTGTTCTTGGGGGCCGTAGTATGGGATTATGATACTTGTACTTCTCAAAGCAGACCCGTCCTGCAGACCGCAGAGAGGGACGGCCCATACTGCAGGAGGACCCCACACCCTGTAATAGTGGTAGAATAGGAGTATAAGAAGACCCCAGTATAAGTACCATTATCCCTTATAGTCACTATTACAGGGTGGGGGGTCCACCCTGCCCATACCGAAAACCAACAAACCTTCTGCGTCAGTCCAGATGCATCAGCCATGCCCGCAGGTAGCCGTATATGGGCATGACCTTTCAGCTTCGGGACGTTGAAGCTTTCAGTCATGAAAGAGTTGAAAGATTCAGGTGCTTCCGATTTAGGAGTTCTAGGGTTTTTGGGAGCTTAAGGTTTGAGAGTCTACCTAAACCCTACGCAGCAAACCTGTTTCGAGACCTGGCTGCCCTAGTGCCTCAGATGAGCTAAGAGGAGTTATATAGAGACTTATATAGGGGAGCGAAACAGGGGTTATTCAGGGGAGACTAGGAGTCTAGCTATAGCTCATATAGTAACCAGCTTTTGCTTAAGGACCCACATACAGAACACTTGCAGACCAGCTGCATGGTAGAGGACCACCTTGTCCTTGTGCGTCTTCTCTGCACTTGCCACAGCTACCCGCAGCTGGTCATTGCCATTTCGGGTGTAGATCTGATTCCTCTCCTGGGCCGGAAGGCTGCCAAAGGCTACCCAAGGGGGCAGTTGCGGAGTTCAAAAAAATGGGGCAATAGTCCTAACCCAGCAAATTGCATGTGACGGCTGGAGGCGGCAGTCTCTCAAACAGGGGTCCTTCAAGACCACAACCATATGACATGGCATCTTGATGAGCCTTTGGAGACCCAAAATCTCCAACCTACCCCATTCGGTCGTGTCCCCCTGTATTAGATGTTAGGCCAGCTTGCCTGCCCGCCAAAGGTCTAAATCCACAACTCGTACAAACCCCTGCCCGCAATCGGGCCCCAAAAAAGGCTTGACTGTTGGAGCCACTCCCCATAACAGGGTAAGGGCTTTACGGACATGTATCTCACCCGCCTTCCTCTCCCAAAGTTTAAGAATGGGAAAACGTGCGGATCCAGGTTCCGCGTCAGAGACATACTCCTCAAAGCTGTGTACAGAAATCTCTGCCACCACCAGTTGCAGGGACAGAGACAGCGAAAGAAGTCGCAGAGTCATTGGGGGGAAATTACCGCAACCATGCCCGGGATCATCCGAGCTATATGACCAGGAGGATTATCCATATTAGGTTGCGTTAAGGTGTGACTTGTTTTGAGTACTGTAGCGTAGAGTTAGGTGATTAATTCAAGCACGCCCTTAGCTTCATAAAGTGCGGTATGTGTGCAAGCACCGTTTGAGTGCGCGGGGCTGCATCCAAAGCTTTAAGAACCAAGAACGCAAAAAAAAAAGAGAGACCTATCAGGCTCAGGCTACACATGCCGCGAGGGGTTGCTGTGGTTTAATAGTGGTTCATGTTGCTGCTCATGACTCCTGATAAGCCAGAGACATTGGTCCCGAAAGTGCAGGAACTCGTGCCAGGTACCTGGGACCTTCTTCAGGCGTCTAAAGGCATGAGTCCCTAGAGGAATATCTTCAAAAACACAAAGATGTGTATAGCATAGAAGCATACGCTGTTTGCATAAAGCCTCATAGAAACCTCATCAACCCCAGTGTGCTGGAATCTTGCAAAAGGAATTTCAGGTATGGCAAAAGGATGTCCAAGCAATCGATTTCACTTGGAAGTTCAAGGTCATTACAACGCAAATATGATGTCGTTCTTATACCGGTGATAAGCATATGAGGGGGCTTTTCATAGGGTTATACATACCAATTACACTTGAGCTATAATTCCCCTGAACATCCCAGCACTTCCTCGCCTACTTGAGGAACTTAAATTAACTTACGATCATCCGGGTATACTATTTGTAATAACAGGCGCTGCATTATGATATTAACTTGGTTTAAGTTTCTCAACAGCAACTCAGAAATGCCCATACCAAGTCTAGAGCCTGCAGTACAGCCTTGAGGAAAACCCCTTCACCCTCTAGAAAACTGTGGCGAAAGGCAGCCAAGATATACACGGAAACAAATTTGTGATCAGCGGATGTTGGATTCCGACATGTGAGCTATAGTCTAAACTCCTAGTATCCCCCTTACTAGCCCCTGTACTACTCCCCTACATAATCTCCTATATATATATATATGTATATATATATATAGCCCCCTTTAAGGAGTTTAGGCTGCAGCTCATGTGAAAACCTTAGGTGCCTCAAGCCACTGTAAAGGGTTCAGGGTTTAGGGTTTCGGGTTTAGGGTCTGAGGTTTTAGAGTTTAGGGTCCCGTCAAACACGGCGTGCATCGATTATAGGATTCAGCGTGTTGAGCGTAGTTGGCGTAGAGTCCCCCTTAAGTAGATAGAATACGGCTTTGGTATATGAAAAAAAGATCCCCATATAACCCATATTCTATCTACTTAAGGGGGGCTTTAACCGTAAACCCTAAAACCCTAAATAGTAGTTTCCATTTTCTTTTCCATTATCCCCATATAACCCCAAAATAGCCCCAATATTCTATCTACTTAAGGGGGACTATAGGCTTTGGGTCCGACGACAACATGAGCAAGAACCTTCTCAAACACTTGGGATCCTCACGAGAAGAGCACCTTGGAAGGAACCGCCATGCGGGGCCGTGACAATTTGCTAAGGACAAGAACCGCGACATTGGGAAAAAGACCTGTGTCCCACGCCATAGACCATTTCCTGTTGCTGCCTTACCCGGCTTTCTTGGATTATCGATCTCTACACGTACTATTACATACTATAGTATACAAATATACCATAATATACTTTTCTATAATATACCATAATACACCATGATATACCATAATATACTATACAAACCCCAGTAAGGCACCCTCCAACCTGAGAAGGCAAGGCAACACGAGCTGAACTGATGCACATTGGCGGAGTACTGCGCCAACCCACCAACAGTCGAACTATCAGGCCCTTAAGGAGCTCAAATTAAGTTACCGTAATGGGTGTATATTAGCATAGTTAATAGGGTTTCCCCAATATGGTAACCTAAATTAAGTTCCTGAGTGCGACTCTAGTTTGTCTACTATCTGGCTGCTACTGGGTGGGCGCATTGTTCACCACAACGGTCTGCTTTAGGCTTTTGCACGCATGCAGCATGCAGCGCTTCACTGGGTCTCTGTGAAAGTCATCTGCCAGATCTCTATGGGTCACAGCCTGAATACGAAGACCATATCAGGAACAATTGCAGAATGGGCAGAGACGGGAAAGAATCATAAAACCCTAAACCCCTAAACCCCTAGACCCTAAGCAACCAATAAGATCCATGAAGCTACGCGCAGCCACTGACAAAATCACTATCGACCCAGCGCTGCAAGTACACCGCCGCCAGTGAAGTACAGTACACACCTGGGTTGGCCATGTCAACGTCTAGGTCTGAGGGTTGAGGGTTCAGTGACCATCGCTAGGCTTCTGCTACTGGCTTGGGAGTAAGTGATGACGCGTGCTTTTACAAGGTTTGTAGGCAGACGCAGGACGAAGAGAAGATGGTATTCGCTGCTTTTGCGAGACTTCTGAAGGAGGAATCGGCAGCGGTCGCGTGGAATTGATCGCATCTTCCTGAGTAGAGCCACTCCCACAACATGTCCTCTGCTTTTTCTTCGCGGCTGCTATCTAAGAATGACTTTGGACTGCAGATGGATGTACCGTTAGATTTTGTTAGACCCGGAAACCTGGGTTCTTTGACTGTCTATCAGAAACTTAATCCCAGGAACGCCTTGGACCCCCACTACCTGGTACCCCAAAGCTATTGAGGCCATATTGCTTCTTTCTTTGGGTCTAGATGGGTTGTGGGGTACCAGGGAGTGAAGCTGGGGGTTCTGAGAGTCCCTGGGACTGAAGCCTGATATGGTACCCTAAAATGGAAGGTCTTTTGGGTCTGAGGAAGCGGCTACTGGTCCTCAGCGTCATAATTCTACTTATTGCCTAGGAGGACCCCCCACCCTGTAATAGTGGCATAAGAGGAATAGAAGAGGACCCTAATATAATCCTTATTATCCCTTATAGTCACTATTACTGAGTGGGGGGTCCACCTAAGTTATTGCCTGTATTTTGGCACTTCTGGCCTTATCTTCAAGGACCCAAGCTAGGACAGAGGGCGTCAACTCCCTCAGTAGGCTAACATAGGGACTAACTTAAAATGGGTTGCTGGGTATTGCAGGATAATTCTAGAAGGTTAAGTAGTAAAGGGCAAATACAAAGATTATCCAAACGTCTAAATTGAATGACGGATAAAGAAGGACAAGCCAATACCACTGAAGCACATTGTAAAGATGGCCTTATGGCTACTATAGATATATCTTATACCCCACATTACTGTCTACTCATGAACCTCCAGATCGTCGTCGATGTTGCCAGTATGAGAGTAGACGCTGGAAGCTCTGCAACCATCATTTTTCGTTGAGATATCCAAAGCCCTTTAGAAGGCAGGGGCCATCTTCTTGAAGACCAAAACTCAGGGATCCCAAATGTGCGAAAGGAATGCCCTCGGAACAGGAGCGATTTGTAAGCACTACAAGTAACCCCTAAGGGTCCAAGGACCCAAATAATAGGGTTTTTGGGCCCAAATACCATTCACATTATAGCATTTGGGCCCTAAAACCCTATTATCTGGGTCCTTGGACCCTTATATAGTCCCCATATATCCTTACATATCCCCCTATAACCCCTTTAAAGGGACCCTATCATTTGGGTCCTTGGACCCCTAGGGTAAAGCACCTCTGGCATGCACCTCATCAGCTCTGGTCGTCTGAGCTTGCAGCAATGCACCCGACAGGAGCAACTGTGTGACCGGGTCCTTATGTTGCTTTCTGAGGGTTTAGGGTTTAGGGTTTAGGGTTTGGCTTGGGTCATTCCCCCTTACAGTGGCAGTTACCACAAGGGGTAATGGGAGTCATAATAGCCCCTTAATAAGGCCCTCTGTAAGGACAGTTACTGGGTGGGGGAATGACCCAAGCTTTCTGTTTGTCTGTACTACCTGGGAGCTATCCCTAACTGGTGGCAAAGGCGCCGCAGCAGCAGGAGGAGGAGCAGCAGCAGTTGCGAGTCAAGAATCGTCGACGATGTCGTTGTTGTATAAGTTCTGAAAGCGGTAAAGTGGCAGCAGCGCAAGGGCGGGCAGTTTTGGTGTTGCTTGTCTGCAGCATTTGACTGAGGGATTAAACAAACCTTACAACCCGAGAGAGAGCAGGTGTCAAGCGCAGCGCAAAAAAGCTTAGCGAGTTGTATGGCCTGCTGGTTCGTGGTTTTGGAATGAGGGAATTTGGTTTACGAGGAATATATGGTGGGTCTACTCCGGGGCCGTCCGCTGGACTGCTGTAAGGATCTTTTAACCCGTTCCCAGCCAAACATCACTAGGGTGATTAGAGCGTGGCACGAAACAAATCTGACGTATGATCTAGGGCCTCCAGGTAGCCCTGAACTCAAAAGATTGCCCCGGAACCCCAATGGACTCCCGAAGACCGCAAACAGGCCATTCCTTCGGGGAATCTTGCAGCTTCTGAAGGCCTCATGAACCCTCGGAAGGACATTCTTCAGGTTGAATGGCCCCGGCCCCTTTTGAAGGCCGGCCATCGCGCTAGCGAGCGACACTCTTCGGGTAGTTCCGAAAATTCGGGTCCCATTGCAGTACCCCGAGATTCTGAGATATTAGGTGCCGTAATGTAACCTATAACCAACAGGGGCACCTGAATTTGAGAACAGCCCCTTCAGATGGGGCTGAGCCCAAGGCAAGCTCTGCTTCTAACCACAAGAACTATATTAGCAACACCCTCTGGCAATCTTGTTGCCGATTTCCAACAAAAACAGCCCTAAAAAACAGCCCTAATTAGGTATGAACAGACGAAAGCCCAGCGCTCTATGCTTCACAAGCGGCCGTAGAAGGAGTGAGGATTGCGCCGACCTTTTCAGCCGTCAGCCGTGGTACAGTTTATAAAAAATGCCCTGCACTACCCCAAGTACCATGGATTTTCGGCATCAACCGCAGCAATCTGATAGTCTCCAGAAGGCCACCGCTCCTAGAAGTCTGTCTATCCAATAAAGTGCCCGAAGAACTACCTATATCATCTTGAGGTCTACCCGAGTTTCCCTACGCCATTGCTATACAAGGAATCTAGGATTATAACATTGGCAATTGTTCTTAAGGCTGCTTGAGTGTCTCCGTGGGTCTTGGCCAGGGATTACTTTGCTCCATCATCTTTATTCTGACTCTGCCTCTCCGTCCTCATAACCTTCACCAGCCTGCTCTCGTCCCCTCGCTATCTCCTCCTTTTCTATCTGTCTTGCTGCATGGACATCCTTTTGCCTACGTTCACCTCAATAGGATACTCCTTGTAAAGATCCTGAGAAAGAGATGCCACAACCTTGAGAAGCCAATGTGTCTTGCACGGAAGCCGGGAACCCCTACGTTAACACAGCGCCCAAAACCATGTGCCAGTAGTCTGCAGAATAGCCCCCAAACAGGGCTGAGACCAGGGTCTGGCTGCAAGAGCAGGGCAACACTCGCAGCAGCTCCAGCAAAATTTAAGCAGTGAGTTGCTCGAAAGGAGCTAGCATCAGAAGAGTAATTAGGGCCTTCCCGACCCGCCAGGGACTCTGCCTTTGAAAGGTAAAGTGATAGCCTTTGCAACATCAAGTGGGTTGAGAAACAATGTTGTGTGGTTCCAGGAGAAAGGTAAAGGAGTTGAGTGTTCAACCAAGCCTTCAAAAGGATTCTGTATCCAACCTCACAGCCTCACGAATCAATCCAAGTACTTGGGATGCAGGCAATGGGATTACATGCGCTTTCCAAACAACCTGCTGACCTTTAAGGTGGAAATCTAGTCTTTGTGACATGAGATGACTCTTTACAAGGACTTGTGGTCAGTGTATGAGTACGCCTCCAGAATAAGACTGAACGCAAAAATTGGCTTCCTCATAATGACTCACGGAGACCCAGTCTGACTGCCAGAACTTGTTTTGTGTGTGGTTGCCCCAAAATTGGGGGTACCTTTTTGGTCCCTAGAAAAAAAGATCATAGTGTCTTGGGGTCTAAAATGGGGTCTCACTATGATGGGAAACTAGCACACAGCTGGGTCCATGGCAATAGCGCTGCCCACGACCACATAGCGCCAGATCTGAAAGCGAGGCTCTCGCAAACTACTTGAGACTTGAGGTGTGATGCGTGCGTGTTTCCCAAACTCAGGGTTACCTTTAAAGAGGGTTATGGTGGATATGTAGGGGCTATATCGGGAGCAATAGGGATCCATCAGGCCCTTCAAGGCTTAAAAAGTAATGAAAGTCATAAGTAAAATTGTAGCAAGTACTAGTAACAACAAGTATACGAGTCCGGGTACCAACCACAGTCATATGGGTATGATAACAGTTGCAACAGCATAGTTGAAGGTTGATGCATGCAGACTTCGCTTTCCAGAAGCCCCACATGTCTGTACAGGGCCCGTTTTGGGATTCCATGCCAATTTGGGGGAGGGATTGTCTTGCAAGATAGCAACAAACATAGGCAGTGCCATGGCAGATTAGTGTCTGGCTTGCTTGCTTGCAAGATTCCTCAGGCCACAGACGGAGCGAGCGTCCCATCCCCAACCCTGCGTTTCAATGTTGGTTACTCATTAGTTGGGATGTTGTTCATCAAGGATTTGGAAGACGGCAAATAGCTCTCAAACACCACACCACCCCTTCATTTTTGACTCAAAAAACCACATCTTTGCGGAACGTATGCATAGGCGGAAATAACGGTGCCGTATCGATCCCCATTGTTCAGCTAAGGACACCCAAACAGGCAGACCTGATTCTTGAAAACCACCAGTTACCAACACCTCTCCCAAACACCATACCCCTAAACGCATTAACCTTACACCTGAACCTGAAACCCCTCAACTCTGAACGCGCACCCCAAAACCTCCGAATTCTTCAATTCATTCAAGTTGCAGAGAAGAGCTTCTCGGATGTCACGACGCCCAGCAGGCCCAAAGCTACCTGCTTCCGGCGTAGTGGAGGGTTCTCTTGCAGGGGGTTGGGTGCGGGGGGTCAGGTTAGGGTGCAGAGGTTACGGGCTTAGGAATAAGGGTGCTGGGGTTGGGATAGAGAGGTTCTGGGCTTGAGTGGTCTGGGTTTAAGGGTTAATTAGGGTGCAGGGGTTCCAAGTAGCGATTCGGTTGGGTTGCAGCGGCGGGCTAGGGGATTTAGCTCTTGGCCTGAAGGCTCTATATAACCCCAATATTACCAAAACCCTATAGTACTTTCGATCTTCTTTTCCATTATCCCTAGATACCATAGTAGTTTCCATTTTATTTTCCACTATGCGTATATATACCCAAAATAGTAACTTAATTTAAGCTCCTTAACGGCAACCGAGGGGTTCCCCCACTTGATGGCAAAGTTGACACAACCAAGCATAGACTTATCAATGTCACGTCGTAGGCATGCAAATGTTTGTTTAGGTGAATGTACAAAGTTTGATACAAACTCTCCTCTTCCTACTCCACCACATTACCATCCCAACAGTACAAACAAGAATGTTGAGGTTAGAACACAAACAACCTTCTGAACCCCCACACCTATAGGAATTCAATTCCCATTCAATGTTCCATCTCCGTGTCGATTTGACTCTTCCTACCTACACCTACACGTTGGCCCCTGCATACTCACAGACACCTTGCTCTAAACTGCACGCCTCGCTCCACTCCATAATACCCTCAATGTAGAAAATCCAAAGTGTTAAGGTTTAGGGCTGGGGCCCCTCAATGATGACAGGTTGCTTGGCTTACATTCGGTCACATAGCTCTTGTATTGCTATCTTTCGAGTCCTACACAAACCGTCTATTCCTATCTGTTATTCCCAAAGCGCCTCTTCCTCATGCACGCCTCAAACCGAAAACCCTAAGCACTAAACCTTAAGCCCTCAAACCCTCAGACCATATCTCTACACCCAAATTAAGGCGTACCTTGAGTAACCTATACCTAAACAAAGGGAGGAGTATCTGATAGGTAGGTGTCTTAGCTTTGGTAGGATCTAGGCTACCCCAAGTAGACTCAAAGCCCTAGAGTTCCCAGCCTGAAGCACCGGCACTTGGAAGGAAATCCCCGTGGCAAAGCCCATGCCTGCTTTAGGGTCTAGGGTTTAAGCTTTAGGGTTTAGGGTTTAAGGCTTAGGGTTGTAGGTTGAGAGCTTAGGGTTGAGGGTTTCTAGGGTTTCAGGGCATCGAGCTTTAGAGTTTAGAGTTTCGGGCTTCAGATTTTCTGGGCTAGGGCTCGGGCTTGCTGGTTGCAAACATACTAATTCTTAGGCCGTCAGTGGCCGCATATTGGGGCACGGCGTATGGTGCGGGATACTCTTGCTATTCAGGTGACTACGCGGCACACCTGGCCTACACAACCTTATACGCAATACGTCTTATGAGGCATACAGACTGCGCAGACTACGCGGACAAGATAACCTACACGTGACTACGCCAGACTACGCCCTGCAGCCCGAGGCTACGCGAGCACTCTTGCAGTTACACGGCCATCATAGCTCTTTGCAGAAAAAAACGCTGCTCATTTGAGGAGGATCTAAGCCATCGAAGCAAAGGGTGGCTGGCCCTACAGAGATAATTTCAAAAAACATCCTGATGACATCCGAAGTACGTTCCAACAGTAACCACCTAAACTTGGTAAATTCTTCTGGCAGCAACCCTAAACCCTAGACCCGCAGAACCCTAAACCCTAAACCCCTAAACCCTAAACCCTTAGAAACCTTGAGAACTCCAAGCGCTTCAACATGCAAAGTTCTGTGATCGATAAGAGGTTCAGGAAGTCAAAGCTGCAGATCCCAGAGCCAAGGCATTTTGGGTCCCAACCTACTTTTTGCATAAGAACCACCACAAGAACAAAAATATTCTTCCTTATAAGGGTAACATAGGGATTGTTGGTCTTTTTTAGTAATCTTAAGCAAATAGTAGCAACCCTATGCTTTAGGAATGAAAACGGTCTAGTTTAATAAGTATACTGAGGTCATGCAAGCATTCCGTATCAACGGTATATCACTTGTGGAAGGTTCATGCCACGCGCGTTGTTTTGAACTTGCCCAAGCGATGGTAATGATGATTCTGCTGCTGATGATGAACATAATCGTGATGATGATGGCTAGGGTGATGTTGATCCTTATCGTTCAGAACGCGAAAGGGTAGAGACTGTCGCTGGCAACGTGTGCATGGCCTCTCCACCGTCAGTGCGGATTAGTCGGCGGACAAGATAGCTCACAGAAGATACAGTCAACGCTTTCTGTCAATACATTGTTCATCTAGACGGGGTGGCTGCCCAGGAACTTAAGTTAAGCTACTCTTATAAGGAAACCCTTTCATTTACCTCATACCCATATTATGGCACCTTAATTGCACTTCCTTAAAAGCACCCCATGAGAAAGCTGTAAGTCTGCAAGCCTCATGCTGACAGCTCAGTCCCATCCCTAACTATACAACACCCCAGCCTCCCAATCATTCAATATCCCCGCTATGCCATCATAATACAGTAGTAGGGAATATCAGTCAAGGGGGGATGCTTCTTACAATAGTTGAAGGGGATGAAAGTGCAACTCAACTCAGCCGACATCGCTGGCTGCATAATGATGCCAAGGTACTGAGGATGAACTCGAAGTACTGGTCTATAGAAAACTGGCTCTCAATCACATCCTGGACGCGGTCTCGATTTTGTTTTAATGGTCGTCTCCCTACCCGCCGACTGGACCATTACTCACAGTTTGAGTGGTTCGTGTGGCTTTGCGCATGTTTCTGCTGATTGTGTGTTTCTACCTTGACCCTCTGGCTTGTCCTTGACGCGGGGCCAACGATGGAACTCAAGTAGTAGTTTGCACGTGCAGCTTACATCAGGCGATGGCGGCGATACTCCCCGCAATATGATACCGCTAATAATAATAATAACAGTAATAGTAATAATGGTAGTAATAATAATAAGAATAATAATACAAGAATTTCCAAGAGACCCCCTTATATACCCCAAAATACGTCCTGCCAAAGAGACCGCTAATTGTTGGACAGCCCTGTATGACAACTTGTCAGTTTCAAGGACCATGCTGAATGGAGAAACCAAGTAGTTACTTGACGGTCATGGGTAAGATTAAGGATTTCGCGATTAGGACCGAGGGGTTGGGGCTTTGCGTTTGGGGCGTTTGGGGAGTTTGGGCTTTAGGGTTTAAGCGCCGCCGAAGGACATGATGAAAGCCATAGTGCTGTCATGCTGATGGGGTCTGATGTAGGGGCCCAAATAATTGGAATAAGGGTTTACTGTACCACACTTATGTCCGCGTTCTCAAGAACTAGTACCTAACCTGTGATGGTAATTATTCAGGTTTCTGCATTAGATTTTCCCAAGCTCCATGATGAAGCCATATCATCTTATAACCCTGAAACCCCTAAACCCTAAACTCTTACGTAGCCCTTGAACCCTTAAACCCTAAACCCCCAAACCCTAAACCCCTAAACCCCAAACCCTAAACCCCTAAACCCCAAACCCTAAACCCCTAAACCCCAAACCCTAACCGCTAAACCCCAAAACCCTAAACCCTTAAACCCAAAAATCCCAAACCCTAAACCCGTAAACCCTAAACCCTAGGAGTCCTGAGAGTAGCCCAGGAAGAAGCCCAACGCTGCCGGGCTTAGCACGGAGTATGAGAAGAGGGCCCCACCTGCCAAATATTTCCAGCTCCACAACGGGTTTAGCGGTTTAAGTTTAAGGGTTTCGGTATTAGGGTTTAGGGTTTAAGGGTTTAGGCTGTAGGGTTTCGGTTTTAGGGTTTAGGTTTTAGGGTTAAGGATTTAGGGTTTAGGGTTTCGGTTTTAGGGTTTAGGGTAGGCATACTGGGGATTAGTAAGGAATAAGGGAAATAGCCCCTATAGAATCCCTATCGGAAATATTTCTTCTTCCTTACTAACCCCCAGCAAGTTTCTTTCTGGTTTGGAGTTCTGATCTGTACGTGACGTTCTATGAAAACGGGACTTCGGCGTTGCAGCTGCCGTCATACTATCCCCCTCCCCTTAAAAAAAAAAAACATCACACGCCATTAATAATACTTTTCTCAATATATTATGGGATGCCACAATGGGAATTTTCAATCTTAGGGAGGTGGGGGTGGTTAATGTTACGGCTCGGGCATTTAGGAATGTGTATGACGGAATGCAGGGTCCCTAATACCAGGTCCAGGTCTGCACAGAATGCTTTCCGTTGCGTCGTTGTGAACAATGGCAATGGAAGTTATTACGAGCCTTATGACACTTGTGAAAAAAGGGGGACGCGCCAAAGTGTGAAATTCAAGACCAACATGCCGTTGCGTTCTGCAACCCAACCCGTGCCCTAAACCTTAGCCACCCACACGCTAAATCCTAAACCCCTATGGGCTTCTGCAGACGGCAAATGCTGAATCACATGGATCCGAGTACACTTGACGTCTGTATTCCCCAACAATGAACCTTCCCATCATGGTACAATCTAATGTCTGAGGGGGGTGTGGGATGGTGTGTGGGGGGGTGGGGGGGTTAATAACTGCTACTATATAGTCTCAGCTTCCGTTTCCTTTCAATTTGCAGGGCAGGGCGTTTTGAATTTGGAGTCACATTGGGACTTTGGACAAAGCATACCCTAAACCCCATCCTCCAAGCCTCAGACGCCTCATCGCAATCCTCTGGGAACCTCATAGCCCTTGATTAAAGAATAGACCACGATCACAATAGGGGTCCTAATATGACTCAGGGTATATTCATTAATTTGACGGTATTGGAATTCTAGTATGGTTTAGGGTACATTCCTTAATTTAAGGGTACTGGGCTCTCTGGGAAGTCCTCAGAAAGAAAAAGCAAGTCTTTTGCACAGATGCTCCTGGCGTGCTGGACCTAGAACACTACAGCCTCAACACGCACTTGTCACTTCAGCAAAACGCCACGCTTTACAGGTCCAAGGACCCAAATATTGCGGCTTTTTCGAGATAGAAAGGCCAGTTAGGCCTAAAGTCCTAATCCCTGAGGCCCTGGCCCCTTAGGGACATCAAAACCTGAGTCGCGTGCTGTAGAAGAGCAGCGCCGAACTCAAAACCTCATGGTGTAGATGGTGTAGTTATCACAGGTGCAGGGTTAGATGCTGTACGCCAATTTCAGGCTGCAAACTCTGCAGACATATCCCAGATTTATCGACGACTTGAAATCGTGAGGCATAGGTTCAAAGCGTCCGAGACACATAACAATGTAGTTATGCTAGTGTTATAATATGTACCGTAACAGGAGCCCTAGAAGTACGCATACTAGGTAGTTGTTCCGGTCAGGCATGTAGGTGCTTGGGAGGGCCCTGGCATACCAACAGCTTCAATAGGATGCCCGGAGTCACTAATCTGAGGCGTCCTTCAGCAACTGGCATGATGGTGTCTTGGCGATGTAGGGTGCAGCCCATCAAGTCTAAGTTTTTGCAGGTTCCCGGAATGACATATTTCCTAGGAGGATTGTACACAACAGGGTCCTAGGACCATCATATTACGCTGGTGGGTTCCTATGTTTTTCTTTTTTCTTTTTTTTTGGGAGGGGGGGGGGGCCTTGCCACAGCCCTCTTATTACCGACTGCACACGCCTAAACCACTTATAGCCCCAGTTGCTGTTTTAATGTGTTGGCTACAGTTGCATACCAAAGTGAGATCATAGTTAGTTCCCACTCATGTGCAAGACCACAAACCCACATGTTTGTGAATTACCTGAATATCTCTCATCCGTGGAAGCTACAAACATGCTGAAATTCGTTCAAGGCCTTACAACCCTAAACCCTAAACCCTAAACCCAAAACCCCTAAACCCTAAACCCTAAACCCTAAACACAAAGCCAGAAACACGAGTCAAATTCTCAAAGTGGAGTCAGCATCCATCCCGGTTCTAACCCCGCAGCCCCTCAAAGCATCATGTTATGTCAGGATATCAGGGTGGTAGGGGCTGGGAGGATGGGTCCCAACTCACCAGTCTGCCTTTAATAGGCTTTAGTCTTACTGTCAGTTGAAGGCCAGACAAAGTCTTCACATAACTGCATAAGATGTCTCTACATCTCATGAAGAAACCTTATGCAACCCCGTAAGACCGTAAGACGCGAGAAACCCTAACCTCCAAATTGTGAACCCTAACACCCCAAGCTGAAAACCTGAACCACTTTGGGGCAGCCGACCGTTGGTCCCACGACATTTCTCTCCGAACGCGTAAGCGCCGGAGCAAAGTAGAGAGCGGCCTTCAGGTTCAGTTTCCGGTGCCGAGCTGAAGGTATCTTAAACCCTAAACCCTACATAAACCCTAAACCTAAGGTCCCCCTTAAGTAGATAGAATATGGGGTATATGGGGATCATATTATAATATACGCAAAGCCATATTCTATCTACTTAAGGGGGACTATAGATCCTAAACCAAAACCAGAGGGTGTAGGCTTACAGGTTTAGGATGGAAGGTTTAGCGCATCATCAGCGTTCAGTGAGGCTCGTAACAGCTAGGCCTGACTGTTGAAGGCTCAGTCAAGTTGTATACAGGGTTATATAGGGATGATGGAAAAGGCCCGTTCAGATGGTATATAGTGGTGTAGAATAGGGTATCTAGGGTTCTTTGGATAATGGAAAATGGAAGCTACTATTTGGGGCTTCTGAAGGACTATTCAAACGGTATATAAGGTTATATAGGGATCATGAAAGACAATGGAAGCTACCATTTGGGGGTTTAAGGTTTAGGGCTAGGCTACGGGATATCATGGAGAATCACATGGAAAATTGAACAGAAATGACGTGGAAGCTATCATATACGGGGCTACATGCAGATTCATTGTTTGGTAGCTTCCATAAAAAGGGGGACCTTAATACAGAGCCCAACGTAATATAGTTCCTTCTATGTAGTTCCCCAAAATGGTACTGGAAACCCTAAACCCTTAACCCTACATATCCCGATAGAACCCCTACATATCCCCTACAGCCCCTCTAAAGGCATTTCTAATTTTGGGAAACCTTGTTTTAGGTGCTAAATCTCACCTACCCCCTAATTTTTGGAAACCCCATATGAGTTATACCCGAAACTCCTAGTGTCCCTCTCAATAACCCCTGTAGTAGTCCCCTCATAGAATCCTTTATGTAACCACCTTCAAGGAGTTTAGACCCTAAACCCTGAACCCTACATTCTATAACCCCCCCCCCTTCACGGAGTTTAGATAAAAGCTCAGATCATCATTCAGAGCGAGCTGTAAGACTTCAGACTGCTCATATCCGCTGTTGCCAAGCTAGGCGCAAGCGAAGCCTTGGAGAGAGGTATATGTAATGTAAAGGCATGCTTCAGTAGAACTTTGTTTGGGCAGCAGAAGCCTATAGGTGTGTAAGTGTAAGGATGTACTATGCTACAGGTGCATCTGGCATAAGGATTATAGTGGGATACTGTTGGTAATTGATCAGGCTTCTACAGTGCCCTGGCGCTAGCTTCTTCTGCAATGGGCCGCAGCGGAAGCCGAGCAGATCATAAGGTCCTCATGTGCACTGCATGAGGAAGGGCTGAGTTATGTATCTATCCTCTGCAACCCCGCACGTTCCTAGTTCTGAAATATCAAATCCCAAATCAATCGGAGATCCCTCCTCCCACTCCTAAGCACCCAAGGAACTGCAGATACAGCCACATCCTTCTGCGATGTCCTCACTGTTTCCATTTTCCAGGAACGATAGAACAGACTCAAACTACCTGCTAATAGAGGAGAAAATATGAAAACCTTTATACCATCCTGTAATTGATACAGTATTTTCCATGAAAACTGACAGGGAAATTGAAAACATTACATCGCTACCTTTGATACCCTAGAGCTTAAATCCTAAACCCTAAATCCTAAACCCTAAATAGTAGTTTCCATGTTCCTTTCCATTATCCCTATATTACCCCAATATATAATCTACATGGCACTTAGGACCCCTACTAAGGGTTAACCCTTAATTACCTATAATAGGAATATAAGGGAAACCCAAAGGGTTAAGGGTCTAAGGTCCCAGCTAAGTCCCAAGGAGTAATATACCCATGCCTCGAACAGGGCATAGGGGAAAGCGATCAGAAGCCCCACCGAGAAGGCGACCTCTGGCAGCGGCTTGGGGCTCACTGATGGTGGTTTAGGGGCTTAGGGCTCAGGGTTTAGGGTTTATAGGGTTTATAGGGTTTATAGGGTTTATAGGGTTTATAGGGTTTATAGGGTTTATAGGGTTTATAGGATTTAGGACTTAGGGTTTAAGAGTTTAGGGTTTAGGGTTTAGGGCTTTGGGTTTGGGGTCTAGGGCCGAGGGTTTAGGGTCACCTTGGGGAGTGGATCTTGGATAAGTTTCGGAATCAACCTCCCCGCCTCCACGTAGGCAGCAGTTGATTGAGGGCAAGATGCTTCGGGCAACCATTACCGTTGGTATTTGGCGCCCGAAATTTGCTAATGAAGCTATGGATCACCAAAAGAGAGAATATAGCTTTGGTTCAAAGATGATGGACCTGTGGGCGTCTAGCGTTTTGACATGGCCCACATGAAGATCCAAAACTGTGCTGCTGACTTTAGGAGTCATTACAGTTTGGAGGGTTCTGACACACCAAAGGAAAGTCCGGTGTGTCCTCCGAGACATGCTCAACTCGTAGATCCTCTATCCTACCCACCCCTTCCTGTTGCAGTTGCTTTGTCTACCTTAAGCGCAACCTGAGGGTTAGAGATGGTTAGAGGAACGTTCTGCGGCTTCAATGTGGAAGAGTTTAGAGTGGAAGGCAGGACCCGATGGAAATCAAAACCCTTCAACCCATTATGGGATGCTGAAGAAAGCCCAAATCGGTGTCATGTGGGGTCGATTTTTCAGGAGCAAGGGAAAGCGGGGTGTGGTGTAGTCATGGCCCAAAAATACCTAAACCCTAAACCCTGAACCCTAAGAAACCTGGACAAAGGACATCCCAGCTCTTACCTCTGAACACGTTTGATTTGGGCACTGCCCTCCCCAGTAATAGTCTATATTGGGGTCATATTGGGATAATGGAAAATGAAATGGAAACTACTATAGGATGTTAAGGTTATATTGTAACGGTCTATATTAGGGGTCCTATTAAGGGCTATATATAACCCTAGTATACTTATTATCCAGCTGTTAGTGAGGGGCGGAACGTTTGATTCTCTTTTGACAGTTCGAAGCCCAACACCCCACACCTTAGCCCTTCACCCAGACCTGAAACTGTAACACATGACCCACGACCGGAAGGCCTACAGCCTACCCCCGGATACCCAACTGCGCGGCATGCGCTTTTGCACCCGAAAGCCCCAAACCCTCTACACCGTATGCGGGAGCTTCTCTTTCCGACCTTCACGGATACGAAGAAAAACTCTCCGGGGGCCAACTGCACAAACTTGACCTGGGAAGCTAATGGGCTCCCTATCCCTTTTTGCCAAGCAAGCCTTGAGTAGAATAAGGGCGATTGGTTAGTGAACCCGTCAGAAATGCAAAGGCCTTTGCCACATTCAGAGGGTCCGGTTAAGGCGAGATTCTCAGCCAAGGTCCCTTCAGTTCCATCTTTGTACTTCGTCATGTTTCCGTTTAAACTCCGACGTAAAAAACGGATGTTGAATTCCAACATGCATCCAAGGTTGCAGATTTAACGATCTACTGGGCCTGCATGGTTTAGAGAATCTTTGCCTTATAACGCGCTTTGGCAATATTGCACGGCTACTTCCAGCTACTGTCATATAGCTTGTGCCGCAACGTATGGATGTTACCTTACAACATAGCTTCCACAGAGCTGTTCACAAGGAAGCTTGACGATTTTAGGGGCTCTTTTCAGGTCCCCATCCTAACGCCCAAACCAACTTCAAGGGTATCCAAAAAAGACCATGATTTGACAGTCATCCATATCTTTGTGCCTCAGCAGCTCAGATCATGCATACTCCTAGTATCCCCCGTAATAACCCCTACAATGCTCCCCTGTACAACCCCCTATAATGAGGTTTCTACCAGTGAAGACAATCGCATTGGTCCGGCCTGCACCCTGCATGCCAGAATTTTGACTCCTGCACGAGCACAATGCCCGTCCATCTCGCCCACTATGTACTCTACTGACTATGCATCTGAGCTACCGAGCCATCGTCAAAACCTCTTGTGAGGACCTGACCCGTGAACAACAAAATGCTTTGGAGCATGGTTGGCACCAGAATATTTTCACATTGTCAGATTTAACATCGAGGACAACTCTAGATTCTAGACTGTGGCTCACATGCGTCGCCGGGCGGTCTCGGAAGACTCAGGACAGATTGCATGCGCTCGGCGAAACAGCATCGACTGCTGGAACTGGAACACTCGGCCAGCGTTTGCTGAGCCTGCACGCGGCAGCTTCCCAATTGAGGGCCCCTTTGAAATTAAGAGCTCCCTCCAAATCCTGCAGAGCCTCACAGGTCCACCCTACATCCCTACAACACCCACACGTCCCGAGTTCAGCCTCGTGCAATGTTTTCTTGCTCACACGTCAGGACCATTTCGGAATCCTTGGCTGCCGTACTGACATGTTCATGGGTAGCTGTAAGTACACATGGTTATCATGCTGAACTCCACTTATATAAATGACGGCCCACGGACCGCAGAGATACATGGATGTGTACATTAGGGAGGCACTGCTAAATAGGGGTGGCAACTTATCCTTGATGCTAAATAATTCCTTCAAAGGAAGGGAGGCCCATTATGGCAACTTAGTTGACAAATGCCTGACAGCGACCCAAAAGAGTAGTTTTTTGGTGGTTAAACCAAGTAAGATAATATTCCTTATATAAAATACTATACCCCAAAAGGTGGATATAATCTTACTCCATATTGGGTACCATAGTATTATTCTCGGACATCAGTCAGTCATTGGATGAAGCGTTTGGGCAGCTTTGGCCCCTTAGTATCCCCAAATAAAATACTACTCAAAAGACCTGGTCCATCATCCGAGGCTCCTTACAGCTGCTGCCATCGCTCAACGTCTTTGAACCCAGCATCCTGGCATTCGCGGGCACTGTATCCTCGGCTAGGGCGCAGGGACCAGAATGGAGAATCAAGTGGAAAAGAACATGGGAAACAAACAGAGCAGCTGGTAAAGGCTGTGAAGGAACTTAAACTACAAGGTTACGCTACCAGAAGATAGGTATGTAGCAAGTTGATGGGGTTTCCTTATTGTGGTATCTTAACTTGAGTTCCTTGAGAGCAACCCAGTTGGGGAGGAGGCATCTCAGGTAACTACAAGTCGTAGGAGACTTTACAGGATTGTTTAGGAATCCTTTAGGAGGGGCCCCGTGCAAGAGGTACCCATAGTTAACCTGAGGCCTCCCAAAGGCTGACTAACGTCCAAAATCTCCCTAAACACTAAGCCCTACATATTCCCTATAGAACCCCTGTTTCCCCCCCTTTTAAAATTACTCCCTAATTATGGGGCCCCAGGCGTGGAGTTTTCTGAGGGCTTCCTTAAGTCTTCTATCATGCGCCATGCTCATATAGGGGGGTTTAGATAAGGTTATGTAGGGGTTCTACAGGGATGACACAAGGATTATAGAGGGATTATATAGGGATTATATAAGGATATATAGTGATTATATAGGGATTTTGGGGGTTATATAGGGTTATATAAGGATCATATAAAGATTACATAGAGGTTACAAAGGTTATGTCGGGTATGCCCGCGTCCATAGGGGCATGTGCCCAAATTTCGCCGTGCATCATCCTGAATTCAAGCTACCTAGCACGGTTTGTCGATTTGTTGTCAAGACCGTTTCGCTATATTGGGATAATGGAACCTGAACTTCAACCAGGAACTGCTTGTGAGCTCCTGGCTTGAAGCCTAAACGCCCAAAAAAGCGCCTCAGGTGGACGTCGTCCTTCAGCTTCGTGATATCCTGAGAGGAGTGTTGGGAAATTACATTCGAAGATCAGTTGCAAGTATCTGAGGTCCTGACTGTAAACCCGAGGATCTTGGCTGTCTTGGCGTAACGGCCGGCGGTGGTCTCCGTTCTAACTTGCATTTGGGTGACCACTGGCTTCTTGCTTGTGATGACAAACCTTGGACACGACTCTTTTGGTGTGTACATAGCCGTCAGGCGCAGCACGCTCTCAATAGTGGCGTCCAATCCGCACCTCAGTATGTCAGAATCTGATTGAAGTAGAAGTGAGAAATGATCTGAGCTAGCGACTCCCACTTGTAAGCGAAAGGGCAATTTTCTTGAAAGGCTTTGATCTTGAGGTTCTCCATCTTGATCTGAGTCGAGAATAAGAAATGGAAACCACTATAATGGGTTATATAAGGATATTGGGGAATACCATTACCTCCCCAATAATGGAGAATCACATGAAAAGAAACATGGAAAATGAAATGGAAGCTGGGGTTGTATAACTGGGGTAATATAAGGTTTATAGGGCAGTATACTTTGGGTTAATGGAAAAGAAAATCAAAGCTACCATATTGTAATAGGGTATATATTGGAGCTATATTGGGCTAATGGAAAAGACAATGAAAGCTACTATAGTATATTGGGGTTACATTGGGGTCTTCTTGTGAGCCTCTGGTAAGATTCCAGACCATGCGCAGGCCCTCGTAGAGTAATGCATTTTTTGTAGGTGCTCTGGCGCCGGACAACGTCATTGCTGCATAAGGTGTATCCTCCAGCTTACGAAGCGTCCTAATGTCCATGCAGGCTCCCTCTGCCACACTGGTCCCCTTTACCCAACCATCACATCCCGCCTGCCCGCCCCATCATTCTGCCAGCTCATTTGGTCAAATGTGTTAGTGCCATGCACAAAACTAATTGTTCGGGAAGTAGTTGCTGGGGGCAGAGTTGGTCTCATGGCTGGCTGCTGGACTTACGATCGTTCTTCCGGAACATCAAATACCACAACCACAAACTACGATGAGGCACTCAACCCCGAAGGATCATTTTCTTCGGTGAGGGCTTTCGCCTACTGTCTTGTCATACCTCGTGCCAAGTAGCGATTGGCGACTGAAGGTGCAAGGGGAATAAAGCTTACAAGAAACATATGGACTCCAAGCTGCAATGCCTGGAAACACATGATCGCTGCAGAAGTTTTTATTAAAAACATCTGGGCTTACGATCCTTTTTCTCGAACATGAAATACACATCAGGCAGCCTGTTCACTCCTAGGCCTAAGCATAAATTGAGTGGTCCTCTACATGACCGCATGCTTTCCGGTGGCTGAGCAAGGCAGGGATATGCAGGGATATTTTCTTGTTTCTAGACTTACTGGTGGTTAATAGGGGCTAAAGGAATATATTCCTATATCATCTCTATATGTATAGTATATCCCCTTATTGCCTAGTATAAGGGTTTATAATGCGGTTGTTTTTTCCTTTGCCATACTGCAAATTGACTGTCTGTCAATGCATTACGCAGCGTCGGCGCAGCAAAACAGGAGGCTTACCCTAAGAGACGCTTTAACATTGTCTCAACATACTGGCGGCGTAAATGAAATTATCTTGTACCGGTGTCTCGGTTATACTAACCAATTGTATACCCTAATATAAACACCTACCAAGAACCAGTAAGTAGACAGTGTTGAACTGCAAGCGCAGTGTCCACCCTCCAGGCACTCGCGTGTTGTGAAGCCTGCCTGCCTGAACACCAGGGCGATGCATGAGGTTGGGTTCAGGGTTCGGGGTTTGGGGTGCTGGGTTTAGGGTTTAGGGTTTAGGGCTTGGGGCCCTTGGGACATTTTTGGGCCGTGTGTGCTGTCAGACACCATGACTCGCTGGCTGTTTGGTAGGGAATACGGGAATATATTATACGGGGATAATATGGGGATTACATTGCCTCATTCCCTACGAACCTTGAGTAAGATGATGGTGGCTTTCTCAAAGGGTTGGGGACCCTGGGGACATTTGGGGGTCGCTCGACATTCAAGAATTAGATAAGGATACTGTTGAGGACCCGTTGCTACCCAAATCCCTGCAGGACAGGACCTTAGTATAGCACCATAAACCCGAAGTTATAGAGCAGGAGTTTTTATATCAACCCATAATGTAGAACTAAACATCCTTTTAACGATTCTGCGTAGCCTGAATCACAATCCACCGTGAACTACGGTAGTTTCCCAAAGGGGAACATCAATATAGACCCCCAAAAACTATAAAACATATTATAGAGACTCCCAGAAAAGTATGCTAAATTTCGGCCCCTCCCCCATAGAGTAAGAGAGTTTGGAGTAAGTGCTTGGGATCCAAGGCTTGATGCTCAACTTACTGGTGCCTAGCAGGGAATGGGGAATGTAATATAATGCTATGTGACGTATACGTATATATATATATATTTAGAGAGAGAGAGAGAGAGAGAGGGAGAGTCCCCCTTAAGCAGGTATAATATTGGGTATATGGGGATCTGATTATAGTATACCCAAGGCTATGTTCTATCTACTGAAGGGAGACTATATACCCCAATCCCCTTTTAAGCCTCAGTGAGTTGAAAGGCTTGGTAGCTTGGAGTCTCCTCAACCCTGAACTCCAAGGACCCCTAGGCCCATAATCCCTAGAGCAGAAAGGCCCTAAAACCTCAACCCAAATGACCTTAAACCTTCAAACTAGTAGAACCCTAAACCCTCAGAACCCGTGACTCTAAACCCTTAACCCTAGACCCCTGAACCCTAAACTCTAAACCCTAAATTTTAAACCCATAAAACCTAAACCCCTAAACCCTAAAATCCTGAACCCTAAATCCTATCCCCCTAAACCCTAAGACCTAAACCCTATCCTCTTCCCCGCCTGCACTGCGCTGCAGTGGAGCCAGCATCCCGGCAGTCTTCTGCGGTGTAGCGGGCATCCCGGCAGTCTTCCAGGCTGAAGCCCACGGCCTTTGAAAATGGTTTAGGGTGTAGGGTCAGGGGTTTAGAGTGAAAATGTAGGGTTTAGGATTTTAGGGTTTAGGGTGTGGGGTCAAGGGTGTAGGTTTTAGGATTTTAGGTTTTGGGCTGCAGGGTTTGGGGTGTAGGTTCAAGGGTTTCGGATGTAGTCTGTAGGGTTCAGGGCTAAGGGAGCATAACTTAAGCCGACATGCTTGTTATATGGTGTAATGAAATCATATGCAATTCTTGCATTGGCAACAGCCTTTAAAGTCTTTCAGTAGTTTCCATGTTCTTTTCCATTATCCCTACATAGCCCATATGTATGTATGTATGTATGTATGTATGTATGTATACCCTATTATAAACCTAATATATACCTTATTACTTAGCAGCAGCCCAGAAGAAGCCTACAGGGGTTGGTTGAGCTTGCCTCTTGAGATGCAGCGTCCAGGATCTAGAGTTTGGAGTGTAGAGTCAGCTGTCTGAATAGGGAATAAAGGACTCTGGTTTAAAACCGGTTGCATTTTTGGAACTCTGGGGAAATATAGGCTGAATGATAGTTTGAGGGGAAGAGGACCTGGAGGAACTGATTTTGGGGATGGCTATTTCCTAAACCCTTAACCCGAAACTCTAAATCCTGAACCCAAAGTGCTAAGGGCAAGACCCCATGTTGGCTGTTTCTTGGCTTTACTCATGATTACTTGGGAAATGAGGGGAAAAGTTATAGGGATGATACTCGCAGTCCTGCATGACCCCAAATCTTGGGGGGTTGTGGGTCTATAGTATACTACAGCCATGCGGGTTTTGCGCATCAACGGGATGACCATAGATGCTATAGCTAGAGGGATCTATCTCCCAAGCCCCAACTAAGCAGGGCTAGGTTGAAAAAACAGAGCTGCCGACATCATCGATCTAGTTTGCAAGAACGATCCAGAGGTTTCCAGCCGGTTGCAAAACCTGTTGGTATTCAGCTTCAGGGTGGGCCCCAAAAAGCCTAAGAAAGTATCCATGAGCCAGCTGTAACCACCCAGGCGGCATGAAAAACTTTCAAAAAAGCAACAACAAGCCGAAGGTCCCGACCCTGCAGTAAGTACCAAAGCCCAAGTCTCACTTACGCTGCGCCGCAAATATGGGGGTTAATATGTGAATGGATGTTAACAGGATTCTATGTCTGGATCCATTCTGACATTCCTAAGTAAGCGTGAGCTGTAAGCTTGCCTGGCAGTGGGCAACGGTGGTCAACAGCCCAGACTCTCGGCCTCAGTGCTCCAGAAGCTTATACTGGCGCTTAAGAGGGAATGGCGGAGGAAGTGTAGACCCTAAACCCTAAACCCTAACCCTACAGCACTGTGATTGGGAAATGAAGGTAGGGATTACTGTAGGGATCTTCTCCCAGACTCCACTGACGCACCAGCAAAGGAAGCTGCAGCTTTATTGAACCTTACAGTATTTAGGTTCCTTGTTTAGGTTTTCTGCAAAGTTCAGGGTTTGCGGATAGGCTTCTAGGGCTTAGGGCTTAGGGTTTAGGGTAAAAGGCCGTCCACGTCTATCCCCATGGTGACACAAATTGTTCAGTTTCAAAGCCTGTTTTGGGAGAACGCACGCGTTCAGATGTCTAGATTTGCTAGAGGCTGCCCTGTCTATACTCTAAGGGATTTGGAACCCCAGTAGAAATTTTAATTTCAGCTAAATATTAGGATTCTAGGTAACAGAAAATAAAAAATATTTTCAGGAACCTTGTAGTATAGTC
>CAJNIZ010042458.1:37909-62677 GCA_905231905.1 Symbiodinium pilosum | reverse complement strand
ACCTTGGAAAAAAAAACATGGCCCACCTAGAGCCCTCCACCCTAAACCTAAATGCAGGTTCAGAGTTAGGGCGGCTTAATGCAGAATTGAGCAAGTAGGAGGTTGGACTCCACGATGCCAAAGCTCGCGACTTCTTGCCTGAAGCCTCCTCAGGAACTTTGGTACTCAGGACCTGCGCGCGCGATAGGTGATTTCAGAGCTAGAACTAGTTGCCTGTGGATATGGTGGTTTCCAAAAATTGGGGGTGCCAGTCCCTATAGAAAGGCTATACTGCGACTAAACTCTGTTGGGGTCTATTTAGGCTTCTCCCGGAAATTCGTTTATTGTGTACTGGGTATGCTATACACTGTAATTTCGTTTTATTTGCTTGGGCTTATGGTGTGGGGCTTGGGCTTTGGGGATTTCTGTCAGCCGCATGGGCGATATAGCCCCGGAGGACAGAGGAACAGGCAAATCAGGCTGATCTTTCTGGGGCGATTTGCAGAATAGCCCGGCAATTGGAATTCTGAACGCTGTCTAACACTTTCCCATTGGGAGCTGAACTGTGAAATCTTCTCTGAGGTCAGGGGTGCAAACGTCAAGCTTCTGGCGTATGTCCGAATCGCCACAGACGTAGCACGAAAAAAAAAGTGTAGGGGCTCCTGGGCATGTTGCCAACCTGCGAAAGATCTCGCCAACGCAGCAACAAAGTCGAAGATGGCAATGTTCAGGGGATGTTTGACACGGTGCTTAGGCTCTTAGATGCTAATTCTGAAAAATCTCGAAACCCTATAACCCAAAACACTAACTTGAAGGTTCGCGGGACCGTGGGACTTGTTAACATAATCACCCGAACTGGACTTGTTTAGGTTATCCAAGTCAGAAGATGTATCCCCAGTTCTACGTGAGCTACAATCAATATTTCCTACGTAATGTAAGGGACATGGGCTCCTAATCAGGGACTATACCAGGAAGTAAACCCTAAACCCTAATACCCTAATACCCTAAACCCTAAACCGCAAGCCTCAGCTGGCTGACTTGCGGCTCAGGCCCGGACTCAATGCGGAGGCAGCTGCCTTGCCCGACGTCAGGTTCATCATGGTGATTCACAGGGTTGGGGTTTAGGGTTTAGGGTTGGGCAGAGGCGCAGTTATTAATTACCGTAATCCCCAACCCTTAAACCCTTAAACCTATTACATGTCGGTTCTAGAAAGTAGGGTCTAGGGTTTAGGCCCTTGGGGGCAAGGTCTGCAGGGGTGCTCCAAGTTTTGAAGCAGTTTGAACTGAATATGTAGGATGATGTAGACTTCTGATGATCACAGGTTCAGGGTTCACAGTGCAATGGCGGATTTGGTCCCATGGCTCTATAAATATGCCCTTAACCTTACCATACAGTCCCTATGCCATCGCTACAAGATCCCCATAGTGTAGGAGGCCAGAAAGGTACTCGGTTTAGCGTTTAGGGTTTATAGACCCTCAAATTCCTGGCATGAGGTAAGAAATTCTCCAACAGAACACTGCTGACTTCTCTTCTTCTAAAGTATCAAACCCCGTATAACCCATTATAGTAGTTTCAATTTTATACTCCATTCTCCCCATATAGCCCCCATATAACCCTACTATTACCCCAATGGGTACCTACATCCCTGTCCCCTTGTTCTTTAAAAACACCAAATATTTCAACTGGCCCCTTGGCGGGGTTTCTCGACATGTTAGTACCCACAAAACCTCAAACATGCTGAGGGCTTACAAAGGGATAATGGAGGGGGGCTTCTTCTGAGGAAAACCAGCTCTGGGTTAATAGGGTTCATAGGGTTAATAGGGCTTATAGGCCTCAAAGGGCTTACAAGGCTTATAGGCCTTATAGGGCTTATAGGGCTTATAGGGCTTTGTAGGGTTTGTAGGGTTTATAGTGTTTATACGGTTTTTAAGGTTCAGGGTTCGCAACTTGGGGCCTAGGGTTTAGAAAGCCATCCATCTCCACATGACCTTGTCATTCTGGGCCGGTAAGCCCTTCAAACCTTAAACGATGAAAACTCCAAGCGCTCAAAGAATCCAAAGCTATGAACGAAACATCTAACCCTAAATCTGAGAACTTTCAAGTCTAAGCGCCAAAAAACTCTAAACCCTCAACCCTACAACATCCGAAGTCCTAACACGGTCAATGCGGGGCCCGGTACGCCAATCCTTGTTCCGCCTACACCTTTATAAACCATCTTGGTGAAGTCTTCAAAAATTGAGGTTCAAATTCCTTAAGGCCCAAGATGGAATGTGAAGTTGCAGGTCATAACGCCGTGGGAACTAGTAATAGTAATATCCTTGCTCATATTCCTTGTCCTGTCTGAGTTTACCACCAAAAGCGATAGGTCCCAACAATGGCCCAGCAGATCCTGAAACCTAAACACCAGACCCTAAAGAAACCCTAAACACCACTGACTTGTCAGGGAAGCTGTTACGGGCTGGCAGTACAGATTAGTACAGATTACATACCCGCCACATAGCATCCAGTTAAGCTGAAAAACTCAAGGACAAACTACGCGAACGGGTTTAAGGCTTCGGCGTGCTCATGCACTGAGGACCCCTGACCCCAAATTAAATGACAGTTGTGAAGAATCGAAGGGACATGAAAATGTGTTTTGAATCTGCCATGAAACCTCCCAAAATAGCATATTAGGGTTGTATTGAGTAATGGAAATACAGCGGAAATTATTATTTGGGTTTAGGGTTCAGGGCTGTACTGACCTGAAACTGAAACCTATTCTCAGGACACCTTGAGCGTTTCTTCAGGGAGAGCGTCGTGCGCGTGCTGTTAGTGCTACCTCCTCAGCACTATCCATAGACACCCCCTGCACTGAGACCTGGTCCCCAAACCCTGACGGATCCAAAAAAAGGAACCTCCCAATGCTCCCCAAGTTTTCTCAATGTTTAGGGTTTAGGGTCATTTTGTGGGAGTTGCCCTAAACCCTAAACCCTGAACCACGTGCTGGCTCACCAAGTGTTGCAACCACTGCGAGGCAAACAAGGCATCGGTACGTGAGATACTTTCTTGCCCCTAGAATACCCTCCCCTAATAATAAACGACCTGAATACTGCACCATTTTATATTCGGGGGAATATGTATCATTAGGAGGATGGGTGCATTAATCAAATGAGGTGATTAGTTTAGTAACCCCGACAAATGTTTCCCCTGAGTAATGCATTGGTACTATATTGGAATTTTTGCTTTTCACGGGGGATGATCTTCTGGTTTTCTTAATGAGAACGACTGGACGAAAAAGACTGCAAGCGAAAGACTCTGTTGCTGCAAACTTCCGCTCTCAATCGGTACGCGGCCGCTTACGACTCAAACTTGTAGTTGGGCAGCCTGCTGTGGCCTGGTCTTTGTCGGCCTCCAACAGCAGCTGGACGACTTCCGAGTGGCCCCTTGACAAAGAAGCGAACATTGGAGTAATGCCGTTGTTGGCGGCTTTATCCTTGTCAGCCTTGGCCTGCAGCAACAGCCTCACGACTGCCAAGTTGCCGTTCAGAGAGGCAAAAACCATTGGACTTGCGCCACCGTTGGCAGCGTTATCCGCATTTGCCTGCAGCAACAGCCGCGAGGCTATGTAAACTGGAGTGAAGCCGTCGCGGCTAGACTTGTCCTTGTCAGCATTGGCCTGCAGCAACAGCCTCACGATTTCCAGGTGCCCTTTCGCCGAAGCTATGTACATGGGAGTGCGGCCCTTGTTCTCAGACTTATCCTTGTCAGCATTGGCTTCTACCAGATGCCATATAACTTTCAAGTGGCCCCTGAGCGAAGAAGCGAACATTGGAGTAATGCCGTTGTTGGAGGCGTTCTTCTTGTCAGCCTTGGCCTGCAGCAACAGCCTCACGACTTCCAAGTACCCGCCTTCCGAGGCTGCGAGCATTGGAGTCAAGCCGTCGCTGTCAGGTTTATCCTTGTCAGCCTTGGCCTGCAGCAACAGCCTCACGACTTCCAAGTGCCCACGCCGCGAGGCTATGTAAACTGGAGTGAAGCCGTCGCGGCTAGACTTGTCCTTGTCAGCATTGGCCTGCAGCAACAGCCTCACGACTTCCAAGTGTCCAATCGCCGAGGCTACGTAAATCGGAGGATGGCCTTTGCTGTCAGACTTATCCTTGTCAGCATTGGCGTCTACTAGAACCTGAACAACTTTCAAGTGGCCCTTCTTCGAAGAAATGAACGGCGTACAGCCTGCATTGTCAGTTCTATCCTTGTCAGCACTGGCCTCCAGCAGCAAGCAAGAAGCTTCAGAACGGTCAAAGATAGATGCAAAATGCAGAGCTGGTGGCATTCCATCAGATTCCAGGTCTGGATCTTGCGGCCGTTGTAAAAGCAGCTCCATGGTGAGGATGTCGTTCTCGCTGGTGGCCTGCTGGAGTTGCTTGATTTGCTCGGCTGAACTTGCTATGAATGGCTGCAAAATGAGCTGCATGTCCATTGGCCCCCCCAGATCGGCATTGTCGGACAAGATCTGGCCATCAGGTAGCAGAAGCCTCTGCCTAAACCGAGGCTGACCGCAACGACCTTGTAAATGGCACTTGACGGCCAATGCGGCGACTGGCTGTTCGCCCAGAACGAGCATCTGCACAAACTCCTCATACGGAATTGATAAGGCTTCTTCGCCAGAAGCTTTGAACACTCGAAGCATGCTGCGTCCCGATTACTACCTTGCAGCAAGCTGATCACAAAGGGCCGCCCGCATATAGTGTCCCTTCCAAAGGGGCTACATGGGGTTCCATGCTAGTTCCAGGGCTGGCACTAATATCAGGGAAGTCCATGAATCAATTTTCAAGCTTGAGAAAAAAAAAAGCAAGTCACTGCGGCGATGCAATCTAACAACTAAAACATGGGTCCCCTTGCGGACCCTTGGATATGTAGGGATCATAAAGAGATTATACAGGGTCCTCCTTGCACACTGTATATAAGAACTCCACATTTAGAGCAGCTTTACTAGGAGGTCAATCATTCAGTGGGAACCAAAGTTCAGGGTTCAGGGGTGTAGGGCTTAGGGTGCGGATCAAGTGCAGACAGGGGGCCTCTGGAAACATGCTTTAAAATGGAACTTCCTCAGGGCGCCCTTGCCCGAAACCAAAATTGAAGTGGCAGCAACGGGTGTTTCCCAGTACTCCCGAATGCTCTGTAGTCCCAACCCCCCTAATTAAAGTTAAACCTCCCGACACCCCTGATATTAAATACTCAACATTATTATAACATACCAAAATGGGGAACAATTTTCTAATATTAGGGGTGGGGGGGGAAGTAATCTCAGGGGAAGGGGATTGGTCTTCCCAAAACTTACCAGCTACCTCCGGCAATTGGCCCCAATCCCCCCTATGATCTACACCGGCTCAGGCAGGCTGTCGAGATGGGTGTTTGACTAACTTTTCGGAATCGATATGCTCGGTGATATGCTTGACAATCGGGAGAACCGAACTTCTAAAGGAGTAAGGAAAAGCCAAACTTCTAAGGAGTACGCCAAAGTTCTGCGCGTTTGCTTTTGAATCCTTGATCCCTTCTTCCCTCCCTTGGACTGTACTGAGACGGCAGCGCTGAACCCCTCTATGGGCCACGAAAGTGCACGCTCGCAATCAATAAACTGGGTTGCTGTTAAGGAACTTGAATTAAGTTACCATAACGGGTATATATAGTAAATGATAGGGTTTCTCCAATATAGTAACTTAATTTAACTTCCCTAACAGCAGCCCAGTAAATCTCCATCCGGTCTTGTGCTCAGCATCCCATTTTTGCGGCTCTAAGGTCATGATTATGGACGTCTTACATGGAGTATAGGTTTAGGGTTTAGGGTTTAGGGTCTTACACGGAGTATAGGTTTAGGGCACGGAAGGTATGACACCAGTTGTGACAGCTTAGGGTACCTTCTCCTTTTCAGTGAATCAAATTCTTCTTGAGATGCCCTAAAGACTCTTGGATCACTTAGGACGCCTAGTAAGGGTTAACCCTTAGGTACCTATAATAGGAGTATCAGGAAATCCCAAAAAGTTAGGGGTCTAAGGTCCAAGCTAAGTCCCAAAGAGGTTTCTTGGGCCACTGGATTAAAGAAACCACCCTGAACCTTAAACCCGAAACCCGAAACCCAAACCATAAACCCAAAAGTGCCTCGTCGAGGAGCCAGGTGGCTTTTCCTCGCAGCACCTGGCCCGGAGCCACACGAAATGGCCCTTGCAGGGTGCGGGACTTGGACTTTCGGATTGCGGACCCTAAGCCCTCAACAGTAAACCCCTAAACCCTCAATCCTAAACCCCCAGACCCTAACCCCTAAACCCTGAATCAATAAGATGTAATGACCGGGTATGCTGGCAGCTGTGTCTGCTGATCGTGCAGAAACCAATCTGGAACGATACTGAGACACATTGCTGTAGTGGTTGTGGCAGGCGAGGCTACCCTCCCACCATCCAAAAAGAGTTCTACATCAGTGGATCAGAGGGCTATGAGGATTTTCTGGCGAGGGGATTGCCAACACAAAGCGCTCGGAAACCCTACTTCTGGTTTTCTGAATGGGTTAACTAACCAAAAGTTTTTTCGCTGGACAGATCATGTGCAGCTTCGGGACGTTTGTCAAGGATTGTAGAATTTCTCACAAGAACGGTCTAAGCGTTTAGGGCCTAGGGTAGATAGACCTACAGGGCTAGAGTTTGATCAAGGACCTATGAGGCACTTGCAGGTTTCTTTGTCGCAGGCTAGGTGGCAAGTGAGAAGTAAGTGAAGTAAGTAGAACCAACCATGAACAAAGCAGTCGCTTTCTTGCATTCCTGTTTTCCGGGACCCCTGGACAGGTATACGACATACGGTTCGGAGATTGAACTTCAAAGCCTTCAGCCAGACATTTCTACCCCGCGCATTCGCCCAGTGCATACTACTGCATGGGCGACGGTGTGCAATGCCAGGTAAGAATTCGAGTGTGCTGACTACTCTTATGACAACTCCACCCGCCCCATGAATACTTGCATGTGGCCGAGTATTCAAGCATCTTGTTGCCTTACCCGGGGGTATTAAGAATTGAGGAGTGGATCCCCATGGTAGGCAAGGTCCCTATGTAATCCCTTCTTCTAGTTGCCCATATAACCTACTCCCCCCTTCCGCTCTAAGCACCAGTAAGCTATTGCCTGGATCCAAGCCTGCGCTGGAAAGTTCCGCGGCCCCTCCGAACCTTCGATGGCAGACTTCATTGCCTGGCATGAGAACAATTCTGGTGGATGATAAACGCAGTACACGTATCGGGGATGAGAGCTTGTTTGTAGCGAGCACTGCGAACTTCCAGCAGAAGCGTGCAGAGTGAACTCCAGAGGTCAAGAACTATGTACATAAAGCACTACGTCACTTGTGATAGGATGACCTCACGCATTACCTGGAGAAGGCTAAAAGCCTTTGTGCGCCAGCATTGGCACAAGAAAGGATCAAGCCTTTGAATAGCCTGTTGTTTGACTGTCTCCAGATGTGCAGTATTCTTAGGATCGAATATGGCTATAAGTCCTCCAATGTGCTTATATGCGTTTGCATATGTCTCCAGCAGCCCATCAGACTTGGGACGACCTATTCTCCTTGTCAAAACAGTCCTGGGTTGATGATCTGAGGATAAGAGCGTTTGGCTTTGGGAATATACAAGTTGCCGAGTTTCACTCCCGGAAAGTACGAGGTGTCCACAAATCGTTGCAGAACGCCTCGTTCTTTGGACCTATGAAGCTACAAGTCCTCATGCTGGGATCTCTCGTTGTTCAAATGCCGCAGCTGGGACTGAAAGTGCCAAGTAATTTGCCTCACTCTATCTGTCCTTGGCCACATGGACTCAGTACCGTGATTCCTGATCATCTTTGATGCCATGGAACATGTGGCCTGCCATCTTGCCAGTGCACATGGCAAACTGGTAATTGCTCCTGGTGCTGGACTCTTTTCCTTTCAGACTAGATGAGACGCACTCGATACTTGTCTTAACTTTGCTGGTCTTTGGAGCGCTTGGAAAATGTGAGTACATAGGGTCCTTATGAAACCATTAAGGGAAAACATCTAAATGTCCGAAAGGCCCAAGTAATTAGAGGAAAACAGACTGGTCTAACCCAAAGACAAGGCGTTGAAAGGACCCCCGCCATCTGCCCCACTTTTCCACGTGATTGCTCCTCATTGGTAATCATTTCGACCACTAAACCAGAAAACCCGAAATCCACTATCAAACCTACAGTAGCCCACGCAAACTCTTGTGTTTTTCAAGATAAACCCTTAATTTAAATCATAGGGCTTAGGGTCTCTAAGCCCTATATATCCGTACAACCTAAACCCTGTGTATCCCTTCCAACCCATGTTGACAGAGACCCTAAAGCTTCCTAAGCCCGAAACCCTAAAGCCCTTAAAACTCCAACAGGGCAAAACCTCAAGCCCCCACCACCTTATGTATCCCTGTAGACCCTGAGTTTCCATTTACTCGTCCATATGATTTTCCATGCCCTGAGCTCAAAACCCAATCTTAAACTCTACACCTCAATCCCTAAACCCTAATCCCTAAACCCTAAAACCCCGAACCCGAATCGTGAAACCCTAGTCCCGATATAGTCGTTGCCATGTCATTTCCCATTTTCATTTTCATGTGATGCTCCAATATTGGGGTAATGCATCCCTGCATAATCCATATATAGCCCCTATGAAGCCCTATAGCCCCTATACAACCCCCATGACACTGAGCTCTAAACCCTACATCTTCAACTCCTATTCCTAACCCTAAACCCCTAAGCTCCACATAGCAGTTTCGATTTCATTTTCCATTTGATTTCCATTCGCTTTTCCACGTCAGTCTCCATGACCCTTATTAATCCTATATAACCCAAAGTAACTATAACCCCTAAAGAACCCCTATATAACCCGATAAAAACCTAGGAGCATAGCCCTACACAACACTTTAACCCTATACCCTCAGCCCTATATCCTAAACCCTAAACCCCTAAACCCTAAACCAGCAAAGACAACCCTCAGCAGAGCCTCAGACTTGCCCAGCGGATATTTCTCGGATACGCCGGCCGAAGCCACGAGCACCTCGACGTTCGAGCGTTTGGGGTTTAACGGGGTCAGAGACCTTAAGCTCTATACTACCGGGGCCTAAAGAATTACCAATATCATTTGAGGTCCATTTGAGGTACCATATACTATAATTATACAAGGAATATGGAACCATTTATTGGTAATTATTTAGGTCCCTATATTACTCTAGGGGGATTTAGGAACTAAAGCCTCAGAGTTTGAGGGGTAAAGTTTACGTAGAGGCTTCAGGGTTCAGGGTCTAAGCTTTAGAGTTCAGGGTTTCGGGTGTATGCGGAAGATCGCAGTATGCATGCCCTAAACCCTGAACCCTACACTTTAAGCCCCAAACCCTAATCCCTATCGAATCTGTTACTGTGGCCTATACTCCTATGGTCTGAACTAAAGAGCTCAACTACAGCATGAAACTGAGCCCTACACCAGGGTTCAGGGTTTCCGCAAACACTCCCCTAAGCCGTTGCTGTTGGAGGAAATCTTGCACCACCTGAGATCCACCAGAAGTTGTGCAAGATCTTATATCAAACCCAACCCTAACCCTAAACCCTGAACCCTGCACCCTAAAACGTAAACCCTGTATCCTAACCCTAAACCACAGACCCCAAACCCGAAACCTGCCAGTCTTTTTTTGAATTATCTCCATCCACAATACCTCTCCCTCATCCGCTGCCTTCTTGGAGGCCAGAACTACGCCTGGTGACAGCGTGATGCTCGGCGGTGTCTTCATGTCGACCTAGGTTGGGTTTGGGGTTTAGGGTTTAGGATTTAAGGGGACCTTCAAGAATATAGCTGTATTCTACAGCTTGGGTCTATACCCCACCCAGTAATGGGTACCACGAGGGACTACTGTGGGTATAGTAAGGCCCTGTTAACTCCATGTTTAGGGGCTATTGCTGTAGTGGGGACTGATGTACTACTCAGGTAGGGATTGTTGGGGGCACGGGGTGTGTAGTTTTAAGGATCTAGGCCGTAGATGGTGTTGGGGCCTAGGATTGGGGTCTGGGACCCAGGGCTTATGGTTGAAGGAAGGCTTAATGACAACAGGGATACAAGACTCCCCGGGTCAGAGCTACAAGGCTTAAGGTTACAGGAGCTGCGTTCGTGCTACGTATGGATGAAGGAGGCATGGAAGCGCTACGGAGGTTTTGAAGAATCTCATGAGCAGTGTGGGGAGCCAGTGATTCTAGAACAACTTCTGGTGAGCTTGTGTGGGGATGGCACCTTTGGGCGAAACCCTAAACCCCAGACCTGTTCTTGTCTGAATATGTTTTGAGGGATGAAGGGCTAAGTAGGTTCAGCAAGCCATTCGACTAAGGCCTTGCTTGCTTGGGTGCATGCTTGCATGTAGTAGTTGCCCAAAAGAGGGGGACCCCCAATATAGACCCCCAAAATACTACGACGTGCAATCCTTGTTGTTGGCATCCCAAAAGGGTACACGGGTACCCCGAAAAATTAGGTCTGCCATAGGACCTGCTCGCTGGAAAAAGGTGCCTTCTCAAGAGCTGGATATCGTACAGCCCGGTCTTGCTGGTGCCCAATCACTAGCATCTTTTTCAACAACCGGGCTGCCAGATAGTTGTGATATGTTGACAAATTCTGCAGTCACATCACAGACGCTGAAGAAGTCCGACTTGTGGTCGTTTTGATGTGACAAAGTCCCAGTAGCGCTCAGTGCCCAAAGGCACTTTAGCTAAAGATTCCTAGCTGTCGACAAGCCTGGCAGAATTTTGGGAAATCAGGCTATTTGCGAGATGGATCTCCAGTCATACCCTTCCCTCGTAGAATCCTTGGGAAACGTGTATCGCGCCGTGGTATCTGGGGAGTTCCGAGCTATAGTCCCCCCTAAGTAGATAGAATATGGCTTTGGGTATATTATAATAGATCCCCACGCACCCTCCCCATGTTCTATCTACTTAAGGGGGACTATATACTCAGGAATCGACGTCGAATCCTTTCCTGCAGCTGTAGTAGACGGTCGCTTGAGCACCCACTTGACTTTTTGGGAACATGGTCTTACACATCTGTACTGAACATATCCCTAAACCCTATAAGAGTATGGCGGAGGGTACCCTCTTCCCTAACTAATCACCATCCGAATTCGGATAATCACATGATGTATGACACTGGACAGCATATCATTCGCCAGGTGGTAAGAGGGATGCTAAAAATCCTGCATGACCTCAAGTACAGTATACCTTGAGAACAAAGGTATTATGGCTTACTATGGTCATGCAGGATTATTCCTAACAACGGAAAAACCTCATACCTGAAACCTTCAGCTCTAAGTGAGCCATTGTCTTAACTCCTAGTATCCTCCTGAATAACCCCTATAGTAGTCCCCTATATAATCCCCTCTGAGGAGTCTAGACTATGGCTCAAGTAGAGGGAGCCTCCTGGTCAGGCAGGGGTTCGCCGTGTGACGCAAGCCGAGCGCGAGGCCGGCAATACCCAGCGACCCGACGAGTCGGCGATCTCCTACTTGAAGGTTCATGGGAACCGAGTAAGTTACATATCCGACTGTTTTTTTGTGAGGAAGGAGGGAATATATCATATACGGCCTTTTTATAGGATCTATGTCTATCTCTCTCTCCCCTTTTTCCGTAGAACCTCCCACAATATCCTAGGTCCCCCAATGCAATAATGGGATCATTTTTGGGGGGTTCCATTTGTTGCCCTAGTACTTTAGGAAGTCTGATCATTGAGTTGAGCGTATGCAGTTCCAGAGCATGTTGGGGTCAGCTAGGCGGGGTTGACGGATGTTACCCCAAGAATGTAACATCAGATGGCAAAACATGGCCAAGACATAAACCCTGGACCCTAACAACCTAAAGCTAAAACCCAAAACCCTAGACCCAAATAATGGCCAATCGCCCAGAACCTGGCCCTGCGCACTGGTGACCGTGCAGCACGGCTTAGGGCTTAGGGCTGGATTTTGTGGATCTACTTGTTTGAGGTTTAGGGTCAAACTGTCAGTGTACCAAGGTGTTTGGGGTTCAGGGTGTAGGTGTCATAGAAATTGTATAGGCTTCAGGGTTCCTGTCTCCTACCCACCAACCATCCTCTCTTTTTATATGCCATGGTAGAAAGGGATGGCCGGTTTATGGTTTAGGGCGTTTAGATTTCAGGTTTAGGCCGAGGGGTTTAGGTTAGGGCTCCTGAAACGGGAAACCCCGCCAGAACCCAGACCCCTTAAAGGATCAAATAAATGGACCCACCCAAACAAGTCCCATTTCTACATTGCAGAACCTGGAAGAATATGGGGAAGCTCTGTTTTTCGGATCCTTTAGGATATTTATCAACAATCTCAGGTTTTCAAAGCCGAACAGAATTTGCGCCAGCAAACTAAGAGCTAGGGAACCTGCACAGCATGCTGCAAAGCCCAAGCTCGAACCCTAATCGACATGACCAATTGCCTCCCGCCCGGGGTAGAGAGAGCCGAAATGCCCATCATCGCCCACACCGATGAGGGAGATGTCCTGAGTCAAGATTCTGGGGCCCAGGTGCTTGGGCTGCAAGAAGCTAGGATAGTACTGAAGTAACCCTCTACACAGCAACCGACCCTTGCTCTCTTTTTCTGCGCACCAAGTAGCTCAAGGCGCCTAGGTTCCAAAGAGCCGGGGGGCAACTGCTTGGGCAATGCTCATGGGACAAACACCTACGAAGCAAATTACACGCTTCCACATTCTTGGCAGGTCTTGTTGGATCCTCAGAAGTGTGGGGCTGGCCCAAATGAAAACTGCGTGCCTCTATAAGAAAGAGTCCTCAAAACGAGTTGGGGGCCTGGTGGGTCCCTACAACTCCAAGTCATCATTAGTAACGGAAAGGAAGGGATCAGAGTAATCTTGAGCAGAATTTGTTACCTCACGATCCAGAAAAATAGCTAGGCCGAAAAAGACGTTAATTTATCGGCACCCCAAGTCAAGTACGGGGTCCGGACTTTGCTTTACTACTTTTTTGCACCCCCCTGCCACGATTCAGGATGCAACTCTGAAACCCTTAAACCCGTACACCCTTTTGCCTAAACCCTAGACCCTCAACCCTTAAACCCTAAACCCCAAACCTTGGCTCCTCGGATACTTAATCTGCTACATCCATGCTGAGCCACCCGGCGAAGATAGGAAGGCCATCGCTGGTGCGTGGGAGCACTGTTTCTGGCAAGGCCTTCAGTCTTGCCTCGCGCTCTTAGGGGTTGAGGGTTTAGGGTTGAGGGTTTAGGGTTTAAAAGGCAGGCGCCTCTTTTTGAGAGCCCCCAGAATAAGAAGTATGGTATATTTAGATACCTGTTGAGGACACCCCATGAGACTGACCGATTCAAGGGCAAAGGTTCAGAATTTCAAGCCCTAAACCCTAAATCCATTATGAGCCTGTCCAGCCTATCTCCCTAAACCGTAATCCCTTTGACACTATAGTCCCCCTTAAGTAGATAGAATATGGCTTTGGGTATATTATAGTAAGATCCCCATGTATCCCATATTCTATCTACTTGAGGGGGACTATATACTCTGTGCAACTCTACACCCTCAAGCCCCAGACCCGGTGTAGTGTTGGGGGGTTTAGGTTTTAGGATGTAGTGGGTGTAGGGTTTAGGGATGCTAAACAGAACTGTTACCTGAATTGATCTTACACCCCTCCTAAACATGAGCTTGCCACTTTCCTATCACGAAAGTTAGCTAACCCATAGAGTCAAAATGGAGGCAAGGGAGGCCTGAGCGCCAGGAAGAAATCAGCCACGATAACAGCAAGGTGGTACCATCTGAGGAATATTCGCAATTCTGGAGATAGCGGCATTTCTAGCATTCTTATCATCGATAAGATTTCTAATATTTTTCCTTATTACTGCTGTAACTATTGTATTGGTTGGCCTTTGAAACCCTTTCAAAAATCTTAGTATATGAGCTATAGTCTAAACTCCTAGTATTCACCCCTGTAATAGTCGTCTCTATAATTCCCAACCCCCTTTAGAAGTTTAGACCATAGGTCCTTCTGAAATCAAAAAGGGAAAATATTCAGTACCCTCAAGGCCAATCCAATTGTCACCATGACTACTATCATGATCATTAGGGGGGGATGGAGTGTCAGGCGCGTTGCCTCGTAGCTTTCCGCCTCTGCAGGCCCGTTGTCGGAGCCATCCATGGCGAGGATCTGTAGTCCTTCCCAACCTGGAAAGAAGGCTTCTAAGAGTTCCATGTGAGGCACGCAATAATTATGGGGATAGGCTACTATACCTACATGACTCATGTGGGGCTGGTGTACCCCTATAACTCATATGGGGGTAGTATGCCTGTATAGGGAGAATTCTACGATTGTCATAAGCCCTAAACCCGAAACCCTAAACCGGATTGTTTCTAGGTGTATGGCGCTTCTGGGTCTAGTTATGGGTCTAGGACTTGGGTTCAGCCTCCATACACATCAGCGCTCCTCTCAAGGGTGATGACTGTGGTACATGTAAATGTGCAGCATGATTACAGGGCTCATTATGGACTGGTAATCCGCGAAACCTCATCCTTACTCAAGAATCACAACTTTTTTCTTTTCATGTCGTTGGACGTGGAGTCGCCATAGAGTCCCTTAACAAACGGAAGGCACTAGGCCAGTATTCTTCAGAGCTGCGGCTGACTGTGGCAGTCATCGCCTACCCATAAGAATAAGCCCCGCCCCACTGTAATGAATCTGTTTTTCTTACGGGCAGGGAGGTGCCTTTTTCTTTGGGGGGGAGGGGATTAATAACTCCTGAGAAGCGAATATAGTACACCCACCCCCTAACAAGAAACATTCCCCGAATGTAGAAGGGTGTATACATTATTCCCGAGGTGGGGCGGGGGTCCACGAGCCCTAAGCGGGTTTAGGGCTTTAGCTTTAGGGTTGAGGGTTTAGGACTTCCATGTTCTTGTCCATCATGTCCATCCCCAAGGCCACCGGCAAAGATACTGATATGAGCTTAACTCCGAATATGCACTTGAAATTTGTCAGGATCATCCGCACCAAGGCGCAGACTCTGAATCTCTAGAAGTTAGATCCCCTAGAACCATATGGGAAATTATATAAGGGCTATATAGGGGTCATAATGGGTCTATATAGGGGATCTAATTTTTAGATCCTCCTAGGGGTCTGGGAAGGGCATAACTGGTCGTAAATTAAACATCACCTCATCAAAAACCAGCATTTCTGGAAGCACCTTGAGCAAGCGCCGACGTGCACCCCAGCAATTCTCAAAAGGCACGCCTGCCAACTCTCATGCGCTCTAAACTCTAAACCCTGAACTTAAACCCTCAACCCTACATCCTAACACCTAAACCTTAAACCCTGAGACATCTCTGAAGCCGTGCTCGTTACGTTGCTGTTGCGGCTCAGCCCTCCACCAGACAGGAAAGCATCAAGAGCCTGCGAGGCTCTCCGGGCAAAGTTTCTTTTTTTTTTTCTCTCGTTTTGGGGCCCCGAGCCCTGAACTGGTTTAGGGTTTGAGGTTGAGGATTCATCAGGGTTTGAGTCTTGGGTTTAGGGTCCTGCCCCCACCCATTTCCATAAGAGGGGACCTCTGACGGGCTGTATATACGCATATCAGAATGATTGTCCAACTGTTACAGAGTGGGGGCACTACCCCAGGTTTGCGTTTTAGAGTTTAGGATTTACGGATGAGGATTTAGAGTGTAGCTTTTACGGATAAGCGTTAAGGGTGTAGGATTTGCGGATACAGGGTATAGGGTTTAGGGTTTACGGATAAGGGTTTAGAGTTTAGGGATAAGGTTTTGAGGTTTAGAGCTCAGGGCTTAAGAGTGGAGTGGAGTGGAGAATTGACCGAGGCAGTAGCCTGGCCTAACAAAGGACGTCACCTCCGGCCCAAAGGCTTAAGGTGCCAGTCCGAACCATCAACGCACACAACAGCAACCAACATTAGCAACAGCGGACGAGACGAACGAACGAGCCTCATCCGCGAACCGCGGGGATGCCACCGCGGTAAAACATGTGCCCATGGCTATGCCATTGCAGTAAAAGTGCCGCCATGAAGAAATTAACCGGGAACTGTGGCAAAAAAGCTCCGCCTTGGCGAAGTTGAAGGTGATCCGTGGCCATTCCGTGGCAACACCACCGCCGTAAACCGGCACTGCCATGAAGAAGTTGAACGAAAAATATGGGAAGGCCACCGCCGAAAAAAATGCCGTGAAGAAGTCGAGCGCCAACGTTGGGGTTGCCTTGATCATTGTCATGTCTGCTTCTGCACTGTCGCCCTAGCGCGAGAAAAGGAGGGTGCTCGTCGAGCCAGCGGCTCTTAGTGCCGCGCTGGGGGTCCTCACCCTTCCCAGCATCAGCCCCTGGCAAGCCTGCGCTAGGCCCTGGGGCTCAGGGCTTAAGATTTACACTTTAAGGTAGATTGGAGTTCATTGGAATGTATGAGCTACAGATAGCTACAGTCTAAACTCCTCGCATCGCTCTGAATAACCCATATAATACTCCCCTATGTACTCCCCTATAGACTATAGCTTATATGGCTGTAGGGCTAGATTGAAGTTTGTAGGACGGAGGCATGAGGGACTCGAAAACAGATTGGAAACTACGTTTTTATTGCAGATTACTACAAGGATCCACTCCTCTATTCCCTACAAACCCTCAACCTGCTAACCCTAGATCCTAAACACTAACGTGGCCCATACGAAGATTTGGAGGCCAGGGGCCGGAATTCCTTGGTGGCCCTAAACTGCCTTAAAATCAGGGCTTAGGGTTTAGGGTTGCCTTAAAATCAGTAAGACAGGGGCCTATTGAAGTGGTATAGGGTTTAGGGTTTTTGGGTTTAGGGGTTTAGGGTTTAGGGGTTTAGGGGTTTAGGGGTTTAGGGGTTTAGGGTTTCGGGTTTTGGTGTATATTTTTTTTGTGATTTTCTAGAGAGTATTAGGGTGTAATGGGATACTACTGGCAATTATTTAGGCTCCTACAGCAGCCCAGAATTATGGTGTACTTGTCTAAAGGATCCAATTATTTAGGGTAACTAAAGCTTTAACTCTATAAAGTCAGTAGCTCAATGGTATGGTCTACCTGGTTAAAGTAGCCCAATATTTTGCGTAAGTAAGCTGTCCAGGTAAGCCCTAAACCCTGCACCCCTGCATGTGGGGTCTGAGGGGCAAGCGGGTGACCGTTGTAGGGACTAAGGATTTCTGTCTGCAAACCGCTACATGGCCGCAGAGGCTTGGGCTTATGCGCCTACAATGCTGTTCTTATAGAAGAGTCTACTGCCCTTGAAAGTTGTGGTTGCGGCAGAACCTGCAGCAACCCTGACTACCCGTCTCGTACTTTTCTCAAAAGATGCTGCGCTTTTCATTCCCGCAGCTTTTTCGAGGTCCTCAGAGCCCAAGACCTTGAACTCGCGACTTACATCGCTAATGTAGTGGCCTGAATAGATACCAACAGTATCTTGAAATCCATGTGAGGGTGCCCTGTACCATATTGTACAAAGAACCTCGGACCACAATATTGGCAAATACCTAGGCTTCAGAGGTTAGGGTTTAGGGTTGCCCTGCACTGCCCGTTCTGCCTTCTTGTGAGTTGCAGCGGCATCGTCGTTGGGGACGCACTTGTGGTTGACATATGCAAGGACCTCAGCAGTACCAATTCACTGTTTGCATAATGTACAGCCAGAAAATTTTGAATGGGAACCCCAAAACAGGGAACCCCAAGAACATAGTAGAAACATTGGGGCCGGTAGGTATACTCTTACGATAGTCCTACTAAATTCTCGGGCTTCCCTGTTGTTGGGGTTCCCATTAAAGCCCCTTCACAAGTGAAGCACCGAAACCCTGGTAATGAAAACATGTCAACCTCATTGACAGTTGACAACTTCTTCGGATCCCTCCACCCTAAACCCCGAACTCAACCTCCAAAACCCCAAGCCCTAACCCCTAAACCCAAAACCCCAAAAACCAAAAAAACCTAAACCCTGCCACCCCCAAATCGTAAGCCACGGGCTTTTCATTCCGAGTCCCTGGCGCCTTTGCTCCAGTCCACCCCTTTACGTGAAGAATCAGTTAGTTTGGGTTTATGTTTCAGGGTTTTAGGGTTTTGTGATTTCAGGGTTTTAGGGTTTCAGGGTTTTAGGGTTTCAGGGTTTTAGGGTTGTAGGGTTCTGGGTTTAGAGGTTCAGGGTCAAGTGTTTTGGGGGTTTAGGGTTCTGGGTTTAGGGGCTTCGGGTCTCAGGGTCCAGGATTCGGGTTTGGGGTTCAGGAAGTGGGAGCGTATCCACAACCTAGTTTGAAATGCACCTTTGACCACAACCCAAGCCCCAAACAAAACACTCATATGTGCCCCACGCTTGAAAATACCAACGGAAACCCCAGACCAATAAGCCTACTATAAAGTACTATTGCCCATTTTCCTTCCGTTATCCCTAAACCCTAAGCCCTAAACCCATAAACCCTAAACCCTAAACCCCCTCTTCTACTTGGAGCCTTTTTTTGCCCATGTCCAAAGCCGACAGACCCTATACTCTAGGGCCCCCAACAAGGGGTACTTTAAAGGGTATATAAGGGGAGATATATAGGGGTATTAGGGGATTATATAGGGGTATATGATAGGGTTTTAGGGCCCAAATACTATAATAATGTTACTGGTTATTGGGCCCTAAAACCCTATTACTTGGGTCCTTGGACCCTTAGGGACTACTACGCTACACACTGCAGGTGTAGGGTTTAGGGTTTATATTGGGGTTCTATTGTTGGTAATGGAAAAGAAGATGGAAACTACTATTTAGGGTTAAGGGTGCAGGGTTTAGGGTTTATATTGGGGTTATACACTACCTTCTACAACTCAAGAACGGCAGCTTCCAATTTCTACTTGCCATGCTGCCGCTACTCCTCCTACACTCCCCCAAAGTAACATGGAAACCCATATAGCCCTCTTTTAAAGGGACAGTAGTCTTTATAGGGCCCTGTTTGGATTTCCATGTTAGTTTCCGGGAGTGTACCTTTTGCTTGTGTTCCTCCTCGCTCCTGCCTTGTCACCCGCACCTCCTTTTTGGTACCCTCGAATCCAAACTCAAGACCTGGATGGAGAGTTTAGGGCAGGTTAGGGTTTTGACCTAGGGTACACAGAATCAAAGAGCACTCTAAAAGGAGCCCTAGGAGGGTAAGTGCTCTTTAATTTCTTGGGTTTCTATCCCTATTATGGTCATAACATCCTAACCTGGTTTAGGGTTTAGGGTTTGAGATCCAGGCAGGAGGTGTACACACAAAATAACAGTTCTGCCAAAGAACTCTAAGATGATATGAGCCATAGCCTAAACTCCTAGGATCCCCGTTAACAAGCCCTATAGTAGTTCCCTATATAATCCCCCATATAACCGCCTTTAAGGAGTTTAGACTATAGCTCATATAGTCACCAAATCCATCATCAAAACCCTATCTCAAATGTCCCTTCAGCCTGACAGCGCCGGAGATCCAGCTTGCAACATCTGGGCATCGATCCGTTTTGAGGGGCTTGCTGCCAAAGGGCTCATGCTTATAATGGATTGTCGGCTCAACGTCTTTACTTCCTTGAGCTTAGTAGGGCATGAGGTAATATACTAAATAGGGATTATATACGGATTATGTTCCCTTCTTCCTAGCGAAGAACCAGTAAGTTTAGGGTTTAGGACCCCTAAAAAATGGCCTCTAGCTTCAAAATTTTTTGGGCGTCTGGACAGAGGCTGGGCTTGTCCTCAATTACTCAGAAACAGGCTGCCCTAAACCCCAAAACCCAAACCCCTAAACTCCTAAACCCTACATCCCTAAGCCCTTTATCCCTGAACCCCTAAACCCCGAACCCTACATCTCTAAATCCTAAACCAGGCCCTTCCCCATAAGGGACCTGTAACCTCCAGGTCCCCTTTGCGGCCTCAAAGGCCAGAGAAAACAAGTACCGTAAGGGTCTGAAGATCTATAGTCCCCCTGAGGTAGATAGAATATAGGGTTTAGGATTTAGGGTTTTGGGCTAAGGATTTAGGGTTTAAGGTTATAGTCCCCCTTGAGTAGATAGAATATATGGGTTTTAGGGTTAAGGGTTAAAGGTTATAGTCCAGCCTTACGCAGATAGAGTGTAGGGGTTTTAGGGTTGAGGATTTAGGGTGTAGGGTTATAGTCCCCCTTCTAAGTAGCCAGAATACAAAGGTTTTAGGGCTAAGGGTTTAGGGTTATACTCCCCCTTTGAGTAGATAGAAAATGGCTTTGGACATATTGTAATAAGGTCCCCATATACCCCATATTCTATCTACGTAAGGGGGACCATTAGTGCAGAATGAGATGGATATGAAACGGACGGTGGGTTTGCGTGGGGTTGCTACGGGTTCTCCTGAATAATTCGCCAAGGCTATCCTTAAAACCGACACCCCCCCTCCTCCCATGGTGGGTGGCCTAGTCCAGCCTGACCATCCCACGTGAGATTATAGCCTCGCCCCAGGTTCGAAGCTTTCGCAGTACGCGGCAGCGAGCATTTTTCGTCAAAGCCGCCCCGATTCCACCTCGCCGCCGCTCGCCTCGCCAGATGGACTAAGCCCAGCTAACCCCCTCCATGAATGCTGGAACAGGCATGCAACAAACACGCCTCCGTTACCCCCTCGACCCTAAACCCCACGTGTCAACTACATGCCATGACCTATTCATGTGCTCCGCGCCCCGCCAGCCGAGGCGGGAGCGCGATAGCGTTTATAATTACCCATATGAGCCAGTATCCCCCTTAATAACCCCCATAGTAGTCCCCTATATAACCCCCTTTAAGGAGTTTTGACTATGGCTCATATCCTCTTGAAGTCTACTCGAGGCACTTCTACTGTATTTCTACAAGGAATGTTGGAACATGGATGTGTAATTCTCGCTATCGTTCAGGGTGTGACACCAAAGCTGCCCAGAAAGCTCAAAAGTAATTGTTGTTGACAACGTAGGTGCACCCAGAGGTTTTACTGACAGTGTCCACCCACCCTAGCGCCTACACGAACCCAGCCCTGGCCAATGAAGCTCTTTAAACCCAACGGCCTAGGTTTAGGGATGTTTAGGGTTTAGGGTTTAGGGCCTAGACCTAGAGTCCTTCCTGCCTGCAGGAACAGGTAACAGGTACTTTAAATGGGGAAGGACCCAATCCAGGCCCAACTCCTTCAGCTTAAGCCCTACGCCCCAAGTGCTCCACCCGAATCCCGACTAGCACAGGGACCTACATGATCCAAATTGTGCTCGGGAGTACCTTATTCTAGAGCTCGAAGGGACTACAAGGGAACAAACATTACCAAAACAGCTTCTACCTTCCAATCCCGGCATGATCCCTAGATGAGCTACAGTCTTAACTCCTGAGAGGGGTTATATCAGGGATTATATATGGGAGCATTATAGGGGTTATTCAGGCGCCAGTAGTTTAGAGTTTAGACTATAGCTCATATGGCCCCTTTTCCCATTTGATGTTCCATTCTCTTCTTCATTTGATTTTCCAATACCCTAAACCCTAAGCCCCGAACTAAATCCTAAATCCCTAAACCCTGAACCCCTACCCCCGCACCCTGAACCCTCGTTCTTTGGGCCCAGAAGCCCGGCTTCTTGAGGGACGGACTTGCTAGTTTTATGCCCTAAGCCTTGAAGCCCAATTGAAGCCCAAACCCTAAACTCTCTATACCCTGTATAACCCCTAATCGCTGAACTCCATCTACCTCATATATCACATTCTAAATTCTAAGCCCTAAACCTTGGGTACTGCCCCCCTCACAAACAGTTGGATAATTAGTATAATAAGGTTATATATAGCCCTTAATAGGACCCCTAATATAGACTGTTACTGGGGGGGGCAGTACCCAACCTCCCTTAGAAATCTGCGAGCGGCGCCTTTAGGATAGATCCCCCCGGGATGGCAATGGCGAAGGCGCCGCGCTCTGCCGTAGCTTTGGCGGCAGCGGCGGCCACCTGGTCAAAACACAGTGACATTGGTGTAGCGGTTAGGGCAACAGCATCAGTTCTCATTGGTTGCAGGTGTAGGGCTTTGAAGCCCACAAATCGTAACAGTGCTGCTGAGTCATCATGAACAAGAAGAAGACAAACTCCTAAACCCTAAATGCCCTTTCCAATGCTCAGAGAGGGGAGGCAAGGAAGCGAAGCATTGAGCGCGAGGCCGCACGTATGAAGGGCCGTTTTGAACCCCCTGATTGCATTCGGCCCCCAGAATCTGGGGTATGCCGAGAGGAAGGTTTGCCTTAACAAAGCCCCCCCCTGAAGATATCACCAATATGCAATCATGACTGCTTGAGACAAAAAGATGATGGTTTGGGTTACTCTAGCCCCGACTATTATATGACTCTCATCGGGGTGGGGTTAGCAAAATCTCTGACTATCCAACAAGAATCCCTACATAATTGTCTGCTTTCATTCAGTTCTCTTTTGCATTTGATTGTCCATTTTGGAGGGTGGGGATAACCAAAGCCGACTCTGGACTGAGTTCCATGCCTCATCGCACAAGGCCGTGCCAACTGTTGCGGCATCTGGCTTCACAACGACATCACCTGGTGCATCCATGGAGCCCTAGACATTTGATTCAGAACTATTCCTCAAATTATCTTGGGACCGTAATATTCCGAAATTCATAGTGAACTCATATGGGGAACGTACTGTTTCTAAGCTCACATTGGGAGCGAAGTGTTCCTTAACTCGTATTGGGAGCGGTCATATGCGGCCTGCACGTTTCTCACCTAGCAGCCCTAAACCCTAAACCCAGTGCTTGGGGATCTTGGGAGGATGCTATGTCCCTCTGGGGAACTATAGAGGAGTTTCCACAAATGACAGGCCTCCCAAACATAAGGGATTCCAGAAACTAGGGGTACCTTCTAAGGGTCCCTACAATAAAGATTCTAGTATATGACTGTCTACATGGGGGTCCCCCTATTTATGGAATATGAAAACTACTACATACCATAATCCGTAAGGACCGCCCAGAAGGGACCCCTAATTGTTGGAAACCTTGAGATAGGAACGATTTACAAAACTCGGGGCCGTCCACCCACACCCTGAACCCGAAACCACCCTAAAATCAGAAGCACTGGGTTTAGGGTTTTGGGGTTTAGGGTTTTTGGGGATTGTCGTTTTACTTTGGCAGGTGTAGAAGCGGGGGAAGTGCTCCCAAGGGACTGGATGGGGCAGTAGCTTGCTATGGCTACGTGGCATCTGAGATTCATAGACTGTAGTCCCCACGTTCTACAAAGCTCAGCAGAATATCCCGGTGGAATCCGAAGTAATCTGCTCTCATGTCCCTGAAGTTTACTTCTCGCAAATCGCCCCCCTTTGTTTGCAAGCTGCCTCTTCTGCAAGCATATAAACCTCGCTGACCGCAAGCCTTGACTGCATGAGCCATCCTAAGCCGGGAATCCCAAATTCATGAGAATCTTGGGGTTTACCTAGAAAGCCAGTTACCCATAATTATAGGCAACTTTCCCCTAATTTTCTACCACTTTGGGCTATTATTATGGGCAACTAGGCTTTCTAGGTAGGGTTTAGGGTTGAACCTTAAGCTCTAAAGCCTCAACCCGCCAAAAAAATGGGGAAACTTGGATCTTCAGCCCTAAATACCCAAATCCTCAACCCTCGTTGAGCACAGCACCAAATCCTGCTCCCCTCCCCCAACTGGGGAGGGTGGAAATCTTGTTTAGGTTTGTGGGTTTAGGGTTTAGGGTCTCGGTTTTGGGGTTTAGAGTTTCCTCAAAACACTTTAGGCGGCGCAGCAGTTCTGCATGTCTAAATCTAACGGAAAGCCCTAGACCAACTAAGCCATACATACACTAACTCCTAATTCCTAAAAGCACTGAATCTTAAGCCTACCGAATCTTACGGTTGATCCTCACATCCAGCGTGGCCCTTGTAGACTACAAGACCATACCCCAAGGAATGAAGATCTTAGGGTCATGCAGGATCTTAATGTCAAGCGTATGTCATCCCAAACCGCTAAATCTTAGACCCTAAGCCCCGCGCCCCTACCCCAAAATCTGACACCCCAAGCCCTAAATACCCTGAACCCCAAGCCCTAAAAACCCTCAACTCTAAACCCCAAGCCCTGATATCCTAAACCCTAAACCCCAAGCCCCGAAAACCTTAAACTCTAAACCCTAAACCCCTAATATCCTAAACCCTGAACCCCAAGCCCTGAAACCCCCCAAACTCTAAACCCTAAACCCCAAGCCCCTAAAATCCTGGGAAGCCGCACCGGCTGGCGCTGGAGGCAAGGTGTCGGGCAGAGCATGCCGCGCACAGCGCCGCGCGCGGCGACCGGGGTCTGCCTGCAGTGAGTTAGGGTCTGGCGTTTAGGGTTTAGGGTTTTGGGTTTAGGGGTTTGGGGTTTAGGGGTTTGGGGTTTAGGGGTTTGGTTTAAAGGTTTGGGCTTTAAGACTTAAAATTTGGTATTTAAGATAAGAAATTTGGAATTTAAGATATGAAGCTAAGAGTTAGAATTTATGACGTGGGTTTGGGTTTGTAGGATCTAGGGTAGAGGGTTTAGGACTTGTGCGGCTTAAGGTTAAAGGACTTAAGGCGTCGACCGGCCTTTTTCCCTCCCGCTTGGCTTGACATGCAGTCACCGAGCTTGGGGTGTCGGACTAAACCCTAAACCCCTAAACCCTAAACCTTAAACCCTAAACCTTAAACCCCAAACCCTAAACCCTAAACCCTAGGGTTTGGCATTCAGAGCTCTCGGCCCTGGGCCCGTAACCCAGAATTAGTACAGTAATAGCAGTTTCCATCTTGTTTTCC
>CAJNIZ010042458.1:18650-37878 GCA_905231905.1 Symbiodinium pilosum | reverse complement strand
ATATTGGGGATTATATAGGGGTCATTGTATAAGAATATATACATTCAATTTCGGCTCTCTTCAGGATCGAAAATCTTCAAGCCCTGGAGGTTCTTTCTAACCAACATATTTTCAGATTCTATTTGCGGGTATACATGATACATGGGGGTATAAAGGGGAATGTAAAGATGGAAACTACCACCATTGTTTTTTGCCTCCCCAAGGCTTAGGGCTGATACTAAAAACCCCCCCCACCTCCCGGACATCGAACCCAAACCTCTAAACCCTGTGATATACCACAATGGGAATATTTCACATAGGGGAGTATGGGGCTTTCTATATCAGGGGAGGTGATTCAGAAAGGGAAGATATTATGGTTACACGGGCCTAGAGCAGGATCTAGGGATCTGGGGATATATGGGGGTTCTATAAGGTTAAGGTGGGGGTGGCTGGGCTTGACGTTGGCTTGGGTTGGATCGGACTAGGTTGGGTCGGGCTTGGCGGGTAGCTCCTTCTAGGGAGGGGTAACGTGGATCATTCTGTTTGCACATGGGGCGGGCTGTGCACGCTCCAGCCCTCCCGCGTTTTTGTAGTGTCATCCATGTTCGCGGTGAAAGATATCATGTTGCCACCACCTTGGCAGGAAGGGGGATCACGCTGTTTGCAAATGGGTCACCATTTGGTAGTTTCCCAAATAAGGGGACCCCAATATAGACCCCAAAATACTATGGTCCTTATTATGGGGAACGTAATAGGGTACCCCTAATTTTGGGAAACCCTCATTTTTGTTAGGCCATCACGCGCTAGGCTCGGTTCTTTGAATGCACACTCTCCGTAAAACACCATGTCATCGCCACGACAGCAGCGAGGGAGTGTTACGGGGATCATAGTTTTTGCTAATCATGCCCCAAAACATGCCCTACTACAGGGGCCCAAATAAATACCAATGTCATTGTGAAGTTCATTTCAGGCACCATATGCCATATACCAAAAAATACAAGGAATATGGAACCATGATTTAGGTAATTCTCCCTAAACCCTAAACCCCTAAACCCTAATAGTGGAAGTTATCTAGGCCCCTATATTAGGCCCGGTTCGCTGAATCCACTTGGCGGCTCGCTGGATGGACCCCTGCTTCCGCTGACAGGGGTTTAGGGTTTAAGGTTTAGGGGTTTAGGGTGGACTTACTTCCAGCAGAGGGAGCGGATCCTTAGAACTATCCATACAGCACCCCATACAAATCCCCCATGTAGTACCTACATCCACCCCCGCAACTCCCCACTAGACACCAGTAAGGGTAATGTTGAAAATCTTGATAATTACTCGTACCCAAGAACCCATATACATATACACCTAGCGCCATATGAGCTATAGTCTAAACTCCTAGTATCCCCCTTTGTAAGCCCTGTAATACTCCCCTATATAATCCCCTATATAACCCCCTTTAAGGAGTTCCGACTATGGCTCATATGCCCAAAACCATGGGATGAGTCTCTCGGCCTCCTCCATGACAAATCCAGCTTCTATTTCAGCTTCCAGCGCCTCTTCCATTTCATGTCCCATGATTTTGCTTGCTTAGGCCCCTACACCCTGTCCCATCATTCTCCAACCCTACACTCTAAACCCTAAACGCCGTAAACTCGAACCTTAAACCCCATTCAAATTATTTGGACCCCTACATCAGCCAGAGTTGCCAAAGCCTTGGCACTTGCCCGTTTTCGGGGCAAAGATGCTACAGCTGCGCAGACAGCTGGGCAAACCTGCATTTTATGGTCGAGGGTTCAGGGTGTGGGGTAAAGGGTTATGCCCATAAAGGTAGCCAGGTAGCCTTTAATCCCAGTAGAAGTAGCAAATTTCCATCCGACTTTTGTAAGTTCATCCTGTTCCTTGACTGTCACTCTTTTCAGGCAAAGCCGAAACAATGACTTTTGGTGTCAGATGGTAATTTCCGCAAATTAGGGTACCCCCAACATAGATCCCCAAATACTGTGCTCCTTCTAGGGTGTAAAGTTTAGGGACCCCTTGATATGGTAACCCCAAACCCTAAACCCTACCCCAACGTTTGGGGCACCCCCAGATGTCACAGAAAGACTGGGCGTGATGATCTTCGTTGTGCCAGTCGGTCCTCCCCACAGCTTCGAGGCTTTCAGAAAAATCGGGTCCTTGTTTCTTGTTTCTAAGACTACCAAGGAGGTCCATAAAGATCCATAATACGTTGGGTATAAGGGAGGCCCTCTTTTTTGGAAACACCTATTTACCCCATTTGAAGCTTTACCTTCTCACGAACCGAGAGCACCCTAAACCCTAAACCCTAAACCCTAAATCCTAAACCCTAAACCCTAAACCCTATAACTTTTCGAGATGTTGCCGCTCCGCCGTATGTCCACTGCAGTAGCTACTCCAAACTGAGGCCATACTCGTTATGTTGCAAAGCCAAGATCCTCATGTCGAAGACTTCCCAGAATTTAATATCCCGCATTATAAGCCCTCTAACCCAGGATAGTAAGTAGACGAAAAAGTCAAGGGGTCGTCCAGGTAGAACCTACAGTTTAGGATTTGGTAGTTTCCCGAAATTAGGGTACGCCCATATAGACCCCATTTTATTATAGTCCTTATTGTGGGGGCCCCCAAAAAGGTACCCCTAATTTTGGGAAACCCCCATTTAGGGTTTAGGGGTTTCCACTTTCCCACTTGGCTTCTTCGTTTTCTGCCTCAACTCCTTCGGACCCTTGCATACTCCAAACGGCCATGCAAGGTCTTCGAGGTTTGCAGAATTTGGGAGCTTCCCCAAAATCAGGGGTACCTTTTGGGGGTTCCTTATAGTCGGGATTATAAGATATTGGGAGCTTCCCCAGGATTAAAGGTACCATAGAGGCCTGCCTATAGTAGGGATTATAAGATATTGGGGTCTATCCTAGGAGTTTAGACAATGGCTCATAGGGGTTTCCCAAATTTAGGGTGTAGGGTTTAGACCATTTTGGGGTCCCTAAATCTTTAGGGTCGGTACAAAAATGAGACTTTCTCAAAAGTGGTACCTAGGGGACTTTGGGGGACATGGAATCACAAGAGTATTATGGGGATCCCCTGTAAGAGTTGTTTCATGTGGGTCATTTGGAGAAACAATCAAACCTTTACACAGGGTGCAAGCACAACCCAAGCGAGTCAGATCACACTAAACCTACTCTAAAACCTGAGTCGACTCTCCCTAGGAAATTCGCGCGCTAAGCCAGCAAAATTATTCTTGCTCTCATGGTTCAAGAGAAGAACGACGAACTTTGAGTTTGTGAGCTGCCGGTCCAATGGAACTTCTGCTACGAACAACCACCAAACCTGATGTAGCCATTCTACCATGATTGCCGGCCACTATACACATGATGCTGATCGCTCCTGCGCGGCCTCATAATGCTTAACTCCCATAATTCCCCGGGTTTCGGGCACATAAGGTCCTACAGGTTTTCCAGATCAAACGTAGTAGTGCGAATACTGCGTTGACATCAATCCTTGGAGGATTAATCACCTTGCCCATAATTTCAAAACTCCCCCCGCCACCCAGTTTTATACTAAATTTTAGAGTTTTAGGGTACGACAAAGGAACTATTCCCATTACATTATGCAGTAATACAATGGGAACTGTCTGTTTAGGGAAACCCTAAACCCTAAATAGTAGTTTCCATTTTCTTTTCCATTATCCCAATATAACCCCAATATACTATACCCCAATATAATTCCCTATAAGGGGGGAGGTTCAACCCTAGGGAGAGATGATTCATCGGGTGGCCAATTGTATAAGGCTGTCAGGGTTTGCGTCCGAGGCAATGCCCCTAAGTACAGGATGAACAATTTCAGAGCTAGAGCTTAGGGCCGTAGCCCTTAGGGCTTAGTACCGTCCCAGGGGGCAGGCGTTAGGATCTAGTTCGTTTTGGGGGGGCGGGGGGGTTCCATCGCAGCAAGGGTGGTGCCTTACTTCCCCATGAAGATGCCGGCTTCTCGCTGGACGCAGCGCTCGCCCTTGCCGCACAGTGGCGGTAGAGTCTACGGTGTTTGTAGGTTACGACATCCCTGTATAGCCCTTGTATAATTAACACTAACACACTCCATATTTCAACGCCTCTGTAGGTTTTAGGGGTTTTAGGTGTCTGTAAGTTACCTGGGAGTGAAGCTACTGGTGTTTAAAGTTTAGTAGGAACTTGAGCAATGGAGCCCAGTAGTCCCTGTAATCACATGCAATGCAATGCTTGGGGGGAAGGTTTTACTTACACAAGCCTCTAAGATTGAGGTGTTCTTGTGGTCATAGGCTAGTTATCAGACAATCCATACTACAGGGGCCCAAATAAATTACCTATCACGTTGGGGTCCATTTGAGGTACCATATACTATACTTATATACAATTACAAAAGAAATATGGAACCATAATATGGCTAATTATCCCTAAGCCCTAAACCTCTAAAACCCTCAACCCCAAATCCTCATATTGGTACTTACTTAGGCCCTGATATTACTATTGGGGTTGGTGGAACCAACCAAGCTCCCCTTTTTTCATTGGTTGCTCTCAACCTAAAGACCCCGAGACCCGAAACTTAACTTGTAGAACCCTCGCCAAAGAGAGCTCAAGAATTCAATATTGGGGCTATATTGGGGTTCGGTTATATGAGGGTAATACTAGGGGGTTAGATTGGGGTTACATTAGGGTTATACTAGGGGGTTAGATTGGAGTTATATTAGGGTTATACTAGAGTGTTACATTGGGGCTATATTAGTTTTATACTAGTGGGTTAAATTGGGGTTCTGTTCCTATGTCCCAAGTTCAATCCTCTAAACCTTGAACCCTACCCCAATATAGCCCCAATACAACGCTAATATAACCTAATATCCCAAAATCGGCCTCCGTGGCTGCAGCGGCGTCGGAACACTATGGAATGAGTGCCAGGGGTTTACCTGGCGTAAGGTTGAGGGTTTCGGGTTCAGGGTGTTCGGGTGTAGGGTTTAGGGTGTTGAGTTGAAGGGTTTTACGTTTAGGGTTGAGGGTCTAAGGTTTAGGGTGTGGGATTTAGGGTTGAAGGTCTAGGGTTTAACTTTGAAGGATTCAGGGTCAGCTTCTACTGAGAGTAGGGTTTGGGGTTGGCCTACTTCTTCATTGTATGGACCCCCAAAAAAGTACGGACTTGGGACATTTGGCTCGCTACGGCTTTTTGATCGTATAGCCTTTTGATCAAAGCGTGCTTCCCACTGGCTGGGCGGTACTGTTCATACAGCTCGTGGGAAGGTGGTGCCTTACGTTTCAGTGTCTAGGCTTAGGCTTAATTAAGGATTGACGTTTTCTGCCGAAAAATCTGCATGACCTTACATTTCCTAAACCTTGGCCATCAAACAAGTTTGGCAAAAAACAAAAACGCCACGCAGGTTCAACACATTTTGATGTTCACAAGCACGAACATGACCCTTGTGCATACGCAAACGTCTGACACATTGTTTTGGCGGGGCAACGCATAGCAAACTCAGGTAAGGAAACCCTAAAGAATCTCAAAGAGTAGGTATGCGAAAATGCCAAGCCCGCAGCGGTCCTCCGACAAAGGAACACATAAGACCCAAACAATAAAACACGACACTAAGCATCGTTGAGGGCCCACTGCGAACCCTAGCGCACACATACAATGAGACCTACACCCCCCAGCGTACCAGGGTGGGCGGGCAGGGTACGCAAGGGTTATAATATGTGTATGTCGACATGGAGTTCATGTTTTAGCCGCTTGTGGCAGTAAAAGCAGTAGTGCAAGCGTTGAACCCAAAATGTTCTAAGACAGCTTGAGCAAGCACAAGACCAGTTCTAAACATTTTGATGTTGCAGCTGCAAGCACCAACATGAACCCTGTGCATACGCAAACGTCTGACACATTGTTTTGGCAGGGCAACGCATAGCAAACTCAGGTAAGGAAACCCTAAAGAATCCCAAAGAGTAGGTATGCGTAAACGCCAAGCCCAAACAGAAAACTGCCAAAACACGGGTCAGACTTGCCTACTACGCCAACACTAGAACGTGAGACTGACTACTTGCTGCACAGCAGACAGCCCAAGTGCGCATCACATCTACATAAGCCGCTGACGGGAGAGGCACACACACGACGGGGGAAGACGAAGCCAACCGCGCACCGCCGGCAGACACAGACCCAGCGACACGCGACAGCAAGTCAAACTCAAGGGATCCGACACACAGTTGCACAGCAGTTGTGCAACGGCGCACAAGGCACGTCAACGCCGCATCGCAGGCCGCAAGTGGGAAAGGCACACGCGACGAGGGAAGGCAAAGCCAACCGCGCTCCGCCTTCGTTTTGCGAGCCCCAGCCTGAAAGACACCCTAAGCCCTAAATCCTAAACCTTAAATCCTAAACCTTAAGCCCTACACCCTAAACCCTCAGCCCTACACCCTAAACTCCGCATGAAAGCCTGGGCGTGAGCTTAGGATTTTTACCAGTGTAGGGCCAGGATTTTGAGAGCTTAGAGTTTAGAGCTTAGAGGTTCGGATGTAGAGTTTAGGGTTTTAGGGTCCAGGGTTTAGAAATCTAAGGTTTAGTTTAGCGTTTAGGGATTTTAGGTACGGATCCCAGCAGCGTCCTTTTTGGATGCTTGTCAGGATTCTCACCGCAACCCCAAGAGGCAAGCAGGGAACTCAGCTTGTTGTTGCATTTGGGTTTGGGGTTCAGGGTTCCGGGCTCAGAGTTTAGGGTTTAGGGATTTTTTTTCAGGGTTTAGGGTATGGGGTTTAGCATCCGACTATCGGCCCTACTTCCTCTTTACGGGACTGCAGTCGTTCTGGACATGATTATCTTGGCTATCATTCGGGTATTTGGGCTTTGGTGAAAACTCCTAAAAGGGGGTTATATAGGGGACTACTATGGGGGTTACTAAGGGGAGGTACTAGGAGTTTAGACTATAGCTCATATGGGCATTGCACAGCTTGAGTTTATAATGGCTAGAGGCCGGCAGGTTTCTGAAACCAGAGGTATGCAGGTATGTCAGGGAATCAGTGCGAGGTTGCGTGACCTCACTTTACACCAGGACAAAAGATCACCCAAGGCATTCAACATGCTACTGCACACACTTGTGCTGGGAACTATTCCTGTTCAGGGGTGGTGCGGTGTTGACAAACATGGCGATTGCGTAGTCGGGGCTCATGGCTTAGGTCGGAATACATTTTCTCACTCAATCCGTGCACGAAGCGGCACCTGCTTTCCTGACGGGAAGGCCAACTGCATGAGTCTGCGATCAGGGTTCTGAACACGATGCTAACCACTTCGTGCTGCGAAAGTTGTTGGGTTCTCGTTTCCTTCGCTGCAGCTTCGAAATAGATCTGTAACAGACATAGGATCCAATATAACCCCAATATAACCTTATGTCTTATAGTAGTTTCCATTTTCTTTTTCCCTAAACCCTAACCCCCAATAGAATCCAACAAGCTTGAAATCCCAACTGGACTCCTGCAGGCTCTGCCAGACTGAGGCCTCCAAAGACCCCTAACCCCACAACCGAAACCTAAACCGCAAACCCTAAAGCCCTAAACCCCTAAACTCCCTGAACCCAAAACCCCTAAACCCCTAAAACACCTGAAGCCCAACCCCCCTAAACCCCCTAAAACCCAACCCCTAAGCGCCACACCTGCATGACCAGCTCTAACAGCTCAGTGGCTATGGCATGCACATCATTCTTGAGCCACAGCGGCTACCTTCACCTGTCTTCTGGTAGGGTCATGGTCTAGGATTTTGGGATTGGGTTGGGGTTTAGGGTTGAGGGATGAGGATGTACGGTTTAGTGTGTAAGGTCTAGGAATTTGCACGTAGGGTTTGGAGGTTACGGTTTGGGAGGGTTACCGAGCGTTTCAACAAGTTTGCTACCACCTCGGGGTCCAGAGATGTTTCAAAAAAAAGCAACCAAGTTCCACAAATTCTGAGGCATTAACCCTAAATCCTAAACCAGAGGCCTCATTGAAATCCAGTGCCGTCACGTGCGTCGTACATCTTAAAGGAAACGGGGCCTCGTCAAACAGTGTCCTTCGGGCCGAGTAAATTGCAACGCTGGAGCTTTGCGTGCATTCTCAACAAGCCCTTATTAGACCCCAGTGCTGACATCACCCTGTATGAAGCATCTATGAGCTGGTGCCGGGAAATCATTAAGGTGGCTTGGGGCTGGGAGTCTCTGCGGACTACAAGAATCTATGGCCTAAGCCAATTCAGCATCGGATCTTGACCCCAAGCCCTAACCCCCGAAACCCCAAACCATGGATCTTGCTTGGGTACTGCCCCCCTCAGTAACAGTTGGATAATACTTATGATATGGTTATATATAGCCCTTAATAGGACCCCTAATATAGACTGTTACTGGGGGGGCAGTACCCAAGATCTTGCTTTTTCAGCTCAGCCTGGTGTGGCACCCATGGCCCCCTCTTCGCCCCGAGGTGTAATACTACCTTCCCACAAGTCAAAGTGGAACAGCAAAAGCATAATCCACTGGCCCTGATGATGAACCCCCCATGTCCCCAATACTGAAGACCCCCACTATCCCCTAAACCCTAAACCCCTAAAGCAATAATGAAGACCCCCCGATCTGAATCCATTGTATATTAGGGGGAATGTTCAGCTAAAAGCGGGATGCGAGGCTTTATTACAAGGGGGAGGTGATTAGGTGGCATACGCAGATACATGTATAAGTGAGTAAAAAATATAGGCTGTAGGGACATAGGACTTTACAGGGCTAGGGTATACATTCCTCCAACACAACCATGGGGGCCCAACAGGGGGCAGATAAAGACTGTCCTTCGCAAAAAGGGAGCACAAAGGTTTCCATATTAGTTTCGGGTAGGGTACATATCCATACTCGTAAAGCGCCCTGCAATGTAACCTCACAGGCTGAAGAAGGGTACTGGGCCGAGGTACTTTGCAGTACTGAGTGTCTCTGTGCAAATGCCGCAGCGCTTTCACGGCTCTTGCAGGCTTCAGGTTTGCAAAAACCCTAAACTTTCCGAGGACCCAAATAATAGGGTTTTAGGGCCCAAATACTATAAAATTCATGGTATTTGGGCCCTAAACCCTGTTATTTGGGTCCTTGGACCCTTAGGGAAAAGAAGATTCTCAATCATTGAGAAGACGAGGGAGCTCGTTTTCAATCATGTTAGTTGCCCAGGTAAGGTAGCATTCAATTCGTGCTCCCACCACACGGACACCCGAAACATACGCTTCTGAATACGTGTAAGGAACCTTCTTGTGCACTTCAAAAACCATGATGAACAACTTAGCCCACATAAAACCATGATGAACAACTTAGCCCACATAAAACCATCAGGCGAGCTGAACAGCACCTTCTCCACACGTTGTGAAACTTTCCTTCTAGTTCTGAGCTCAGAGGACCTGTCACTGGCGCGGGAGACAGAGTTATGTAGGGGTTATATTGGGATTAATGGAAAAGAAAATGGAAACTATAGGGATTATAGGGTATATTGGGGTCATATTGGGATTAATGGAAAACAAAATGGAAACTACTATAAAGGAAAATCAAATGGAAAAGCAAATGCAAAATGAAATGGAAACTGGGACTATGTAGGGGATTATAGGTATTATTGTAACCACACTCAAAACCCTATACATATATCCAGTTTCGCCATCTCAACAATTCCCAAGCCTTAACCCTGAACCTTAAGCCCTCAACCCTCAACCATAGTAGTCCCCACAACAGCAGCATAACCTATACATAATCTGTTTTTCAACCCCCTAGACCGTAGGCCGCTGACATGCGCGGGATTCTGCAACATGTTTGTAAAAGGATGCAAGGCTAGCTGCCTGTTGGGATGGCAGTTTAGGGTTTAAGGTACTGATCTCAAAGCTACTTGTTATTTCTGATGCAGGCTCCTTATCAGGATATGCGTTCCAGGGCTACTTCGTTTTCATAAAGGCTCCTGATTGCGATGTACATTCGATTTTGACAAATGTCTTGATCACGCATATGGCTTTTTGAAGATGTCTTAGAGGACCCCAATTCTTTTCAACAACATTTTGGCTTACGGTGTAGGGTTTAGGTTTAGGGCTCAGGGCCCCCAAAGGTGTATCCTGAACCCTAAACCTTCCCTAGACCCTAAACCCTGAAAACCCCTAGACTCTTAAGACCCCTAAACCCTAAACCTTCCATAAATGCAGAACCCTCAAAACCCCTAAATCCTAAACCATAAGCCTTTAACCATGGCAGTCTTACCTGAACGCTTCTTGGGTCGAGTGAGGAGGACCCCCAGCTGGGAAAACTCCGAAATCTTGTGCTAGACATCCGAGGGCGGTTTAGGGTTTGAGGGTTTAGGGCTTGAAAGGCATCCAAAACTATGTTTGAATAGCTTCCCTGAAGCAGCAACGAAGAGGTTGGAGGATGCAACGAGACGGGGAATTCATAATTGTCCCAAGGTGCCCCTGAACCCGAAACCATTAATCCCTGACCCACTCTGGAGCCAGTGGCTCTGAATCCAAAACAAAACCAGTAAAAGCACTTTACGGCGGCTGGAGAAGGTCTTCCGCCACGTAAGATACCTCAAAGCACTACCACTCCTAAGTTATGGGGAACAGAACGTTGTGCAAGATTGTCACCATCCCTTGACCTTAAACCCTAAAGCCTAATGGGCTTAGGATTTAGAACCTTAAACCCTAAAGCCTGAAGGGCTTAGGATTTAGAACCTGCAGCACTAAAGCCTGAAGGGCTTAGGATTTAGAGCCTTAAACCCTAAAGCCTAAATGGTTTAGGGTTTTTCAATCCAGGCCCCCTTATCTGGCTCTAAGCGGGTTGGAAAAGATGACCTAGCTTCATTTACCGAGCCCTCTCCCGTGTAGCCTGCGTCTTGTTGTCCCAAGTCACCTGGAAGAAGAACATCAAGAGCCTGAACTTACTGGTAAATAGGCAGTAGGGAGCAAGGGAATATACTCCTCATGTAATCCCTACATAATATACCTCCTCATTCCCTACCAAGCCCCCAACAAGAGAAGCAGCCGGAAAAACTGGTCGGGAGATTGCTGGACATTTGTGAGACTGCCAATATCGAAGGCTGTGCTACGACCCTTGCAGTCAAAAAATGGGTTGACAGGCAGACAGTGAGTGGGTTTCAATGCCTATCTTCATACGTTTTTAAGGCTTTGGGGTTAATGTAGACGATTCATAAACCCCCTCCTTAGTCCTTTTAAGGGCCTAAATATGAGGATCCCCATTTTAATCCCTATTATGGGGAGGGGTTTATTAATCAGGGGTTTGGTGGTTAAGGGTTCCCTTAACCGCTTCCGATACTAACACCCATAGGAGTCCCACGTTGAACCCATGCCCTTCCCCAAAATTTCCGGCCCTATAGGGTTGCAATGATGGTTTGGGGATGTACTTCACATATATATCCCCAAATATATACTACCCCTATATAATCCCCATTATTGTAGTTTCCATTTGATTTTCCATTATCCCAATACAACCCCTATCTCACACCCTGAACACTAAACCCTAATTTCGAGGCTTTAGCCTTTCCGAAATAATCCTGCAGCCCATCCACTATGCGCAAAGCTACCACTCCCCATTCCTGCATGCTGATATGTCGCCCCTTCTGTTAATCTGGGGTCCTTTCCCATAACTAAGACATGCCCCCAAGAAGGAGCTAATGAAGAAGGTGCATCTGTTATCACCCTACTTTACCAAGGTATTCTGATCCCAACTATAGGGTCCTCCAAAAGGGATCCCAATGTTCGGTTGGAGGGGGAAAGTTCATCTCCCCTAAACGCTGCCAAGTGGCACGAGAAGAACGCCCAAACCTGCGTAGAGCGGCCTCAGCTGACAGAAGGCTGCATGAAGACTCCGAAATCATGTCAGCGTTTAGGGTTTCAGGTTTAGTTGACAGTTTGGGGTTAGTTTAGGCAAGAGACCTGCATGGAGACCCCTAAGCCACCAGAGTCTGTAATGTCTACTTAGTCTACTTGCCACATGAGAAGCATGTAAGGACTGGGGAGCCTTGCTTTCTGCGGAGGGGATCCTTCAGTAGATGTGGGTGGAGACCCCTAAGCCCTAAACCCAATACCCAAAACCCTGCACCAGAAAATCCAGACCCTAACCCTCAACCTACACATGCCCTGTTCTAAGCTCACAAGCATCGGAGTCTAAGCCCAAACCGTGTCAAAGAGATCTACCCGTTCATAAGCCGCAACCACCCTGGAAAAGTCTCACCAGGGTTTAGGGTTTAGGGCTGGAGGAACCTTTGCCCTTTGAGCAAACTGGCGGGACTAAACTCCAAGCACTATTCAAGTTGATTGACTGCCATCCTCGTTCTTGGAAGTCACATTCTTGGGAAACCCTACCATTTCTCGGACCCTGGGTTCTCCCAAGACCCTAAACCCTAAACCCTAAACCCAAGGCCCTGAACTTCCAAAGCAGCTCCGCAGCCGCCGACACCTAGCACCACTATGCTTCCCTATGACCTGATGGAAAGGTCCTGCATGACTCCGTACTGTCGGAGCCTAAAGAAGGGGTTCCCCAACAGCGGTTTATATGGATTACGTAGCGGTTGGGGCTCAAAAAAATGGACTTCCCCTAACTTCCATCTGATTTTATATTAGTGGTATGACACCGCTTACCATGAGGCCCAGTACTAAATCCCATGAATCTTCAAGTACACCGAAGCGAAGCCATAACACCTTGACAATAAACTTTAAGCCCTGGCGGTGCACCCTAACCCTACCTTAACCTACCAAAACCTACTTTGTTGTGGGTTTCCTATGAATTCTATATTAGGGATTACAATAGGGCCCTACAAAAAAGTAGGTTTTGGTAGGTTAAGGTAATCCCTAAATCTTCAACTCTACCCTCGTAAGTTTTTTGGGGACCCTGAAATGAAGGACACTTAGACGGCACGAACGTTACTTTGAGGGTCCATCCTTTCTGGGGGTCCTATGAGGAACTACCCCAAACGCTAACCCTAAACCTAATCCCGAGCCCTAACCCTAGATCCTAAGCCCCTAAACCCTAAACCCATCAACCCTTGCACTAAATCCTAAGCCCCCAAACCCTAAACCCTAACCCCGAAGCCGAAATTTTTTCCTGACCTACCTACGTTCGAAGGCCCCCAGCCAGATTGGTTCCTCGTCCTTTGCACTTTCGGTCGGTGCTTCTGCGCCGGTCCTCAGGTCAGTTTTTTTTTTTTGTTTAAAGTTTTTCGGGTCTACCTTAACCTACCAAAACCTACTGTTTTGTAGGGTCCTAATATAATCCCTAATATAGAATTTATAGGGAACCTACAAAAAAGTAGGTTTTGGTAGGTTAAGGTAGGGCTCAGGGGTTCTGGGGTTTAGGGATTCCATATACGGTAATAGAGGGGTATGGAAGGTTTATAGGGCTCATATAGACTTAGGGTGAGTTGCCCAGGGAGCCAAGCATTTTTATTGAGAAGCACTTACCCAGATTCCTTGGAGTATCTAGAAAAGCCTGAATCCTGAGTAGATCCTTTTCAGGGGTTCCTAGAAGTTACTAATTCGCGGTTTCGGGAACCTTATCAATATCAAGAATTCTACTTTCGGGAGTCTGGGTAGGCTTGCATCGAAGCTTCGCAAAGAGCATGGGAAATTGGGGACGCATTTCACCATGGCGCTGCGTACCCCTACTAGAAGCTGACTTTAGGTACCTGTAATTGGAATATAGGGGAACTCGCCCCCAAAAGTTAAGAGTCTAAGGTACTAGATAAGTGCCAAGGAGGCAATATAGAAATATAGACAGCAATATACGTTAATCCCTATGATGGGGCAACCCCCAAAAAAGTACCCCTTTGAAAACCCCTGAACCCTATACAGGCTATATAACCCTAACATCCTACATCCCCGTTGAAGGCACCCCTCATTTTTGGGAAACCTCCCTCCATTTCTGAGGCTAAGTGCCAAGACGCCTTTACGAACTCAAAAAAACCCAGGACCCAGGACTCCAGCCGAGGCCAGGCCCCTCAAAGAAGTCCATTGGCAAAATAATGCATAGGGTTCAGGGCTTAGGTCTTAGGGTTTAGGGCTTAGGTCTTAGGGTTTAGGGCTTGGGTCTTAGGGTTTCTGGCTCAGGGTTTAGGGTTCAAACCCTTAGTCGACAGAAAGGGCCATTCCGTGGGTATGGATGTGGAACCTGATAATTCTGGAAAAACCTCCTCAGCCCAACAGCATTCAAATCCCCAAGCCCTAACCCCTAAGCCATAACTATTTCGCTTTAGCATGTCACTGACACTATGCTCTATAAACCCTGCCACATGCATCGTGGAACCCCAATTAAGCCCCCTTTCAAAGGCCCATACATCCCGCAACTCGAAAGGGGAACCTCCTGAGCCCAGAAACCCCAAAACTCTTAAATGCCTAACTCCCAACCCTGTAGGGTTCAGGGCTTAGGGTTCCTAGCCCCTCACTCCTTCGAAAAGCGCCTAAAACCCACCAACGTTGAACCCCTTGCTCCCGTACTCCCTAATCCTCCTTCGCCCGAAACCCCTAAACCCGTCCGCCAGGTTTTATTAAAACCTTTCACCCCTAAGCACCTAGCCCCTGAAAATCCCCAAGCCTCAAACATTAAACGACAGAACCTAAAACTCCCAAACCTAAAAAACCCTCAGCCCTAAACCCCCCAACCCAAAAAACCGTCAACCCCAAAACCCCCAAACCCTCAAACCTCCTGAACCCTAAAACCCCTCAACCCTTCACCCTGTGCTCCCCTACCCCGACGAGCTGGCTGGATGCGCAGCCTTGGTCCGCTAGAGGCTCATATTTGAGGGGAGTACACCTAGAGTCCTAGAGTCCTAGAGGCTGCGTAGGGGCATATAGGGATACATACACACACATACATACATACATACATACATACATGCATACATGTATTTACACATCTATTTACACATATGTTTATATGTATATGATGTAAGAGAGATGTGGGGACGGTTTCTGGATGGATGTGAAGATCTCGGATTCAGGATTCAAGGCTAGGGTTGACGATGTAACACCATGTCCATGACTTATCTCTGGGTAGCAAGGGACAAAGGAGCGGATACCTCTTGGGTTTAGGTCTTAGGGTTAAGGTCCAGGAAGGAGTCTCCAGATAATCACCAAAACATGGTGATTTTCATCTTCCTCCCTTCCTTCATTCCCTGCCGGCGAGAGGTAAGATGAGGCTCGCACCGAGGGCTTGGAAGCTCCGCCAGGACCTAATGCTGCGGGGCGACGCATGAAACCAAAAATTGCTAAGTATCTAAAAATGACCAAAAATCAAGAAAAAACAATATTTGCTCTTGGCGAACAAACTGATAGGCGTCGAGAACAATTTGAAGGCCATAGTCTGAATTAGCAAGAAGAAAGAGGACGGGGAATAGTAAGAGTCGTAATACGAATGCGGACAAGAATTATAGTAGCAAAACACATAAGAACAAGAGCCACGAAGCCAGGGGCCTGTATGTCATGCAGAACAGTCCCAAAAGCCAGGAAAGGTGGCCTGCGGCTCAGATAATTTTTGGATGCTTGCCGATTTTGTTGATGCCTTATCATTTTTTGATGCCTATGCCTGTACAAAGGGGACAAGGAGCCATGGGGAGTATTAGGCAGGATTTGGGAATGATGGAGATTCTTAGGTACCTGCCCCCGTTTGACCACATGGCTGTACAGGGTTCTGCTATTGACATCAGAGGTCGGGGATTCTGTGCTTCCAGCTGAATCGGATGCTACTGCCCAAGACATCCCAAAACTATCTCGAAGTACTGCCTACATTGATGGTAAGCAAACCCCCCAACTCATGCTCATACACTCTTTACATAAGGCCCCCATGAATCCAGACGAATTTCTACAATGCTGCGAAATGATTCTTGAATCTGAAGTTGGCATCCCCCAGTCTGATCCTCTGAGTGGGATCCTGGAAGACTGAACTATATACTGTACTAATTTTACCGATAAGCCTATAGGGCCGCAGAAGGGATCCGGGCTTAAGACCTAAGAGCCCCGAAATCCTAAAGCCTAAGCCTTGAAACCTCAACCCCTAAACTAAATCGGAATTCTGAAGCACCCATAAACCCTAATCCCTGAACCCCAAAGAGGCCCTAGGCCGGGAGAATGTCGATGTGGTTGCCGAGGTCTGTGCTTGTTGCGGCTGTAGCCGCCGGCCGCCGACGAACCTGAAATGCACACTTGCTCCGGTGAAATGAATGTCGATGAGGGTTTAGGGTTTAAGGTTCAAAGGAGGCCTAAATAATCATCAATATCGAAATGAGGTCTACTTGAGGTATTCTATGACACACTTAGGCAAGGACGCTAGAACCGTAGTACTGATCATTGTTTACGCCCCCCTCCGCTAGTAATACCTTGCCCCCTCTAATAGCAAACATTCCCCTGCTAAGAACGCGCTTTCTGCCTTCCCTGCTTCCAAGGTCATGGGACCAGATAGCTAATTTTAATCGGTCTTCTCACCCTACCTATACCTGGGATGAACCCATGTGGGCTATAGTCTAAACCCCTAGTATCCCCCTTAATAGCCCTATAATACTCCCCTATAGAATCCCCTGTATAACCCACGTTAAGGTATTTACAAAGTCCCAGGAACCTTCAGGCAGAATTTGGGTAGAATTGCAATTTCAGCTGTCTCTCAGGACTATAACTACAGTAATCGGCATCATTTCCCCAGAGTCTGAAACGGATTGTTATTGGGAGATTCCATTTCGGGGTCCTTACAGGTGTCTGAGCTTCAGTCAATTCCAGTAAAGAACTGCTTTCTAGGATCCTTCATCCTAGGCTGTAAATCCCAAACCCCAAGCCCTAAATGCTAAATCCGAAACCCTACATCCCAAACGCTAAGCCCCAAACCGCAGTTACAGCTTCGAGTTTCAGAGGCCCTGAATGGATGCAGGCCCTTTTTGGAACCTGTCTTCCTGTTGGTTCATAGGGGAAATGCAGGAAGGGTTCAAGGCTTGGTAGCAGGTGAAGGGATGGAAAAACACTTCTTTGGTGAGGCTTCCTTAGGAATCTTGGCGAATGTATACTTTATATACACATACTTTTCTATGTTTTCATTTAATGCTCAATTCGGGGGATCGTCGCGTGTGCACATTCCGTAAGACTAGGTACTGGAATCTCACCGCCGTTGAAAGCCCCAAATCAAGCCGCCAAACTGAGGTCTAAGGTTTAGGGTTCAGGTCCCGCAAGGTAAGGTCTAAGCCCTGAATCATCTGCCAGTATACCAGTCTTGTGGTGCGCTTGGAGACTCATGGCCATGACTGGGGATACAAGTGCCCTAGTGGCGATTGCGACGATAGCAATCCTACTTGTGCCCTCTCGTCTTTCTACCAGCCTACTACGCTCATCCAGTCTTTAATCGTCTTTCCGCAGATATTGTGAGGCCTACTCAATCTACAAGTTTGTGTAGAAGTTTTTCCATGCTTTCCCCAGAAGCTGAACTCACGCTGCCGTAGGCCTCGTCCTTCTCATCGCGCTGTGGCGGAATGATGTCATCATCTGCAGAGTACTGTTCTTACCGAGCTTCAGCTTTGGGGTAATGTTCGGGTTTAGGGTTTAGGGTCTCCATGCACTCTATTTTCAATGGTTCACTTATTTGGTATATCAAGGGTTCCTGGGTTGTACCCCTAGGGTCGTACCCCTAAAAGGTTTCCCCAATATAGCCCCAATCTAATCCTTATTTGGGCCAATGTAGTCCGACTAAAGGATCCCAAAACCCAGGGGTACAACCCTAGGGGTACAAGCCTGAAACCCTTGAAGCCCGAACACCTAATCCTAAACCCGAACCCCAAAGCCTAAACGCCAGCCTTTATCCCTAAGCCCTAAGCCACTGAATCCCCAAACCCTTGAGTATAGGGAACATCAACAAGCCAAGTCTTCGATCAGTTTCTTCAGGTTTAGGACGCGTTTCTCCATGGTGCTGAGTAGAGTATGATAGAACGGATTTCAGAAGTAATCCACGCAAACCCTTAACCCTACACTCTAAGCCGTAAACTCTGAACCCTAATGTCCAAACCCCGAAGTCCAAACCCTGAAGTCCAAACCCCAAACTCTAAGCCAAGTATCCAGCATCCACATAACGGATTCCCGATCCGAGCTTACTTTAAGCAACCGTGAGGCTCGGGGCCTCATGTGGCTCAAAACGTAGAACGCTGCATCAGCTACAACAATTAGGAAGATTTCGCGCTGAGAATTCTCATAACTTCAAATATAACAATTTGCTTGAAAGATTCTTCATACAATCGTTTGAACCCCATTTCAAGTACCTTTGTCACAGGCTCCCCCCAAGACTCTAAACCCTCCCCGAAACCATACGACTTGGCGGCTTCAGGGCTTTCAGTCCGACCTCCCAAAACTGACCCCATAGGTTTCATGTGACTCGCATATGGTCCTAACCCTAAACCCGAAGCCCCTAGCATATGGTACTTTTTCTTTGGGGCTTCCCCAAACCCTAACTCCTCGTGGGATCAAGGTTTAAGGCTTCCACAACAGGACAGTGGGCATGAAATTAAGTGGTACCGGTTTAGGGTTTATAGTCCCCCTTAAGGCCCTTAAGTAGATAGAATATGGGATATATGGGATCTTCTTATAATCTACCCAAGGCCATATTCTATCTACTTAAGGGGGACTATAAGGGCTTAGGGTGGAATTCTCCTGCATTGCAAATCGAGCTGGAAGGTTCATGGGGACTTAACTTACCTCTGGTTTGCAGGGAATTTCGTTCCTTGCTAACCAGAGGCAAGTTAAAACCCTAGCTTGTATGCTCGAAAGCTCAGGGGCTCACTAAAAAGGCTGATAAAGGCCAATTTTTTATAGGTGTGGTCTAGGCTTGGATTAACATACTCGTAATCTATGGGAGGATAGAGGTCTTCCGTGCTTGGATGTAATATACAGGTAGAGACATGCGAGTGGCTACCCTAAGCGTATCTAACCCAAGCTGCATACGACCTATAGTGTAAACTCCTGCCCTATAGTAGTCCCCTATAAAAAGCTCCGATATAACCCCGCTTTAAGGAGTGTAGATCGTGGCTGTATGTAACCCAGCTCAAATCTGTTGAGCTTGGCCCTTTGCACAAGCTGTGCGGTACTTGTCTATGCTGTCGTGTAGTAATCTCCGCCCCCAATATCAAAAACACCTCACCCTGAAATACTCAATATTCCACATATATTCGCCGAGGCTGTCCAGCCTCAGGGCGTTCAGATCCCTTTAAAAACCCCCTCTACTCCCCCTTGCACACACACCTCA
>CAJNIZ010042458.1:0-11973 GCA_905231905.1 Symbiodinium pilosum | reverse complement strand
TAGGGTTTAGGGTTTAAGGCCTTTTGGATAACTTGGCTTTCCTGAAGCGCAGGACCAAATGCTCGCCCGAAAAGGGAATCCACAAAGTAGGTCCATTCCAACAACAGAAGACCCCCCCCCCCCCCCGAGAAAGGTGGAGAAGCAGCACAAAAATTGAGCTACTTCTGTTTTCCGGCGTTTTAGCGGCTACTGTTCTGCATCATCCATTTTGAGTCTGCGCACAGGCCCGTTCAAGACCACCTACGCAACATCCCCTAAATCGGCAGGTGGTGTTGGATTCCTTTTGTGGAGGGCTCCTTCATGACCGTCCCAAAAGGACATCACAGGACCAAAGAACAAGTAAGGGCTCACAAAGGTGTAATTAAGGTGTATGAAAGTCGCATACCAAGCACTGATGTAATGGGCCGAAAGATGACGAGTGACTGGTGTAGGAATCTAAAAGTTTTGCATTTGGTGGGTGTATCATCCGATAGTCCCGTAGAGGTTATCAAGCTTCTACAGTACGAGTTGCAACCTGGTCATGCGCAGAAAATGATTTCCAACTTGGCCCCACAAACCTGTATGAAACTCATGTTTCTCAACGGTATGGTACCCTAAACCCCTGAATCCTAAACCCCAGTCCCTACAAACCTATTAAATTCGGGTCTCTTAACATTATGGTACCTCTTTTTCCCTAAGCCCTGAGCCCCATTCCCTGTTCTGATGTTTTTGCAGATTTCAAATGTTTTGGGTGCCCGGGGGGGTCCTGATTTTGAGGGCTCACTGGGGCTCGGACACCAGGCCAGTCTACTCCTTCGAAAGCGAGGCGGGTGGTGAGGATTTAGGGTTTAGGATTTAAGGTTTAGGGCATATGTGTATATGTTGGGAAATACCAGTGACAATAATTACAGTGACAACAGGACATTTCCTGCTTGCAACTTCGGCGTTTGCTCCCTCAAAGGAGGACTGAATCCACAATCCTACCCTCTAACAGACCTAAACTGTATAGGCCCGTGACAAAAGAAACCCATACCGCAGTTGTGAGAATTTCCCCATAAGCTGTCATGAGCGTTCTTTCTGCTGGATACCCGGGAATTCTTGTGGCGAGCGGTCACAGATCTAGAAACAGCTTTGCAATGTATTTGTAGGAAGAGGCTTCAAGAAGAGCCTCTGGGCCAAGGCTCAGAAGGTAGGCTCTCCAATGAGTATGGAACAAAAAGGACTACTTTTTCAGGCTACCTTCTGGCATAGTCTAGTTTGGTAAGGCTAGGGTCCTCCCAAACAGCAAAAGGGGTTTACTCAGTAGCTGCTACTAAGCACATGCTCGGAAAAATTTTCGAAAATCTCGATCGTAGTACCTCTTAATGGCCAACATGAAAAGTTGTTGGCAATACTACGCGAAATTTACTAAGACATCCCCTCGTTTGGAACCTCCAAGCCCCTAGTATCCTCTTTTCACAACACACATCTCAGAATCTGAACTAACTGACTGTCCCTGACCCAAAGCCAAGTATTAGTTTCGGCAACAGCTATGAGCTTAATGGAGGAAGGTGATCGTGAAATACGGCTAAGGCAGGCTACCTGGTATCTTTATCTACAGTTCCTACCTGGCGTTCGGCCAGGACTCTCAAAATGCATGCAGTTCCCACCACTTTTTTTAGCCCATGCTATTCTTCCGGAACCAGAAATCGCAAAGTTAGGCGAGCAAAAGATCTAGCATACTATGCCCTGATCTCGCGGACGTAGCTTAAAGAAGCGTGAGCTTACTCTACATCCCATTAGTTGGCTGTGGCAGAGATTAAAAAAGGCACGGTGCCAGGCCAAAACAAGCCAGTAAACAGATGAACACGGTGAAGGTGCTGCAGCGGATGAATATTGTCTACTTCACCCGAAGGCGTCAAGAACTGTAGGGGCCTAAACGTGAATGTCAACCGGTACGGGTTCGCCTGGCCGTTCACACATGCTGAATACCTACCACTACCAGCTGGAGGTCTTTTTAAGATACCCTATACTAGATTAACACAAGGAGCATAAGGCATATTGGTGTTATGTTACGGGTTATTTTGGGATTATACTATACTGGGATAATGAAAAAGAAAATGGAAAGTACTATAATATATAGGAGTATATCAGGGGATATATTGTTAATTGTGTATAGACTCCTGTATCATGTGGATAGAGAACAGATTTTCGTAATGGGGGGAGGGGAGGACACAGGGAGCATGCAAACTGTTCCCGTCCGTCCTGTGGTTCCTGGGCGCAGGCTCTAAATCTCTCAAATACCCAGCTACAGGCAAGAAACGCTACTCTAAACCCGAACTCCTAAACAGGTTATACAGGGATCTTGCGGCAGTGTTGTTGACTTTTTCAACATGGCAAGGAAAGTCTGGGTTTTAGGGCTTCAGAAAACATGGGATGTGCAAAGAAGGTGCGCAGCGCAAAAGCTTTAGGCTGAGACTTTTCTTTGATGGGATGGCCTGTCCAACCTCTGAAACGCCTACCCCCCAGAACCTCTAACAGCTTCAGGGCCTACAGCATTGTTGCTATTATAGTCCCCCTGAAGTAGATAGAATATGGGCTATATGGGGATCTCATTATAATATACCTCAAAGCCATATCCTAGCTACTTAAGGGGGACTATATTAGTAAGGCTACCTTGAGAATACAAAGCCCAGCAAACCTGAACACTAAACCGAATGGCTCCAGGAGGATTGCATTGTGCAAAGATTTCTTGAAGGATGCCTCGAAGATCGTCCCCTCCCAATATGAAGTTGAGGGTTTAATACATATAACCCCCACTATAATACCTTCGTGCAATAGGAGGATTCATTAAGCTTAGTAAGGGGTGGGGCGTCCATGAGTAATAAAAGGTAAGTGATACTGCCTCCGCCCGAAAACAGCCCGGGAATAATGTAGCTTCTTAAGCATATGAGCTATAGTCCAAACTCCTTAAAGGGGGTTATATAGTGGATTATATAGGGGACTACTATAGGGCTTATTAAGGGGATACTAGGAGTTTAGACAATGGCTCATATGAAATCTTCTACGCGGATCCTATACATGACCGTTATTAGGTGGGGGTCAGCATCCAAGACAATGAAGCACTCTAATGAAACAAGCCCCCACGACCTAATGATGACTGATCCTATCATCCTACCATCGCACCATGGCAACATTTTTCTCGGGGTGCAGCAGCTTCTTCTTTAGGGGACGTGATTTATTCCAAAAGGGGCAGTATCCACCCAAAACCCTAACTCGTGAAATCTGTATATCTACCGTAGACCCTCAACTCTATGGCCTGAATCCAAATGCCTATACAATAACCCTTAAACCCTGAGCCCTAACCCCGAACCCGAACCCTGAGCCCTAGACTCTAAACCCTAAGCCCTACACCGGGAACCCTGAACCCAAAACCTTAAGCCCCCCACACCCCTTCATACGCCCGAAACCCTGAACCCTCAACCCTAAACCCTAATCCCTGAATAAACCAAATCCTAAACCCTGAGCTGAGCCTTAAAACAAGGTCGCCAAGACTCTTTGGAACTGCCTCGAGCGCAAACTCTGGCATTAGCCTTGTCTTTGCCACCTGAAATGCTACAGACATAGGGTTTGGGGTCTTGGAGTTAGGGTTTGGGGTTTTGGGATCAAGGTTCAGGGTTTAGGGTCTGGGTTTAGGGCTCTAAAGATACAATTCGGGGGTTTCCGGAACTAGGGGTACCATTTTGGGCATCCCCGTAATAGGGATTATTATGTTTTGGGGTCTATATGGGGATCCCGCTATTTTGGGAAATTACACGAGGTTCAGGGAAACTTATTGCTAGGCTTGGATTTAGGGTTTGGGGGTCAGGGTTTAGTGTGTAAGAACCATGGATTAAGGTTATGAAAGTTAAGAATCGGGGGATTTGATACAACACATGGAAGACCTTGCGACGCGAAACTCTTCTAAATTTCCGTGTGCAGCGTGCTTGGGGTCATGCAGGATCTTTATATTCATGGCAGTAAGTAGGGTTGAGGCTTTGGGGAGTTGGTTAATGAAGACACGTACTCATATGACCCAATCAGAAGATCCCATGTCCCCTAATCAGGATTGCATGCTCCCAAACCAAGTTGGAAGCCTAATGGCCTGAGGTTGGGTAGGCTGCAGAGACTTCCAGTTTACAGACTTCCCTAAACCCTAAACACCATACCCTGGGGACACCACTAATCCATTCTCTGCTCTGTCTTACTCCCCTCCTTCTCTTGGGCTTAGGGTTTAGGGCTTAGGGTACTGCTACCAAGCACCTAAAGAATGCCTCAAGGTATGGAGATTTGAAAATACTTAGGGATAAAGGGGGAATGCAGCCGGACTACAGGGGCACTTCTTCCATGATTCTTGAGGAAAATCTCGGATAAGCTCGGTAGTCTGGCAAACCCCACAGCCGAAATCCCATACCACAGGAATGGTCCTGGAAGTTTGTGCAACGAATCGCTGGGTTGCCGTTCAGGAGATTTAGATTCAGTTATCATAATACGTTCCCCTCGAGGGGGTTTATGTATGGGGTTCTAGGGGGCATATGGGGGTTACGTAGGGGTCCCGGCCAAGTCACCGTGATACGGATTATAAGAAACAGTTAGTAAGATCTCTTTGTGATGCTAGCTTAACTTAAGCTCCTTGACAGCAAGCCAGATCGGGCTGGGACTCTAATCTTGATTCTGACGCGGAGCCACAGCCCTAAACCCTAAACCCTACGTAAACCTTAAGCCCTAAACCTTTTTTTTGCATCTGGACTGCAGCGACTCATCCAGGTTGAACCCCTCCGCAGGCCCTTACAACACTTTAAGCGTCAAGGAGGCCTCGAAAACGAAGAATCCACTCTTTAGACACTATTTGAGACGTAAGCACTAGTTGAAATGAGTTATAAACATGTGGAGCGAGCGAATGGAAAGAACTACACAGAACATCGTAGTCATCATGAGCCATGCCCACTGTATGCCCGAAACCCTAAACCCTAAGCCCTAAACCTTAATCCCTGACCCTAAACCCTTTGAACAGTTTGTCCTTCCGGCCCCCTAAAGCCTGAAGCGCACGCGGCAAGCCCCAAGAGTCTGAAGCCCAAGTCCTTGTACGCAGTTTAGGGTTTAGGGCTCGTAGGGTTGGGGGTTTAGGGTTTAGGGTTTGCAGTTCAGGGTCAGGGTTTGGTTAATCTTAGTATTGCCGTCACGTTTGCCAGCCTTGTCCCGGTGACTGCTACTGCTGCACCTTCACCACTACTTGAGAAGTACCCTACACCTTAGCCCTTAAACGCCAAACCCTAACCCCAAAACTCCAAAAGCCTGGCCCCAACCACCCTAAAGCCTGTAAACCCTGAAAGCCCTAAATCCCATAAACCCTGAAAGCCCTATACCCTATAAACCCTGAAGCCGCCCAAGGCATAATCCCCTCCCCCCAACATGAACCCACCCCCACCTCCCTAATATCAAATAATCACATCTTTTATAACATACCACATAATGGTGATATTTGATATCGGGAGGGGTGGTGGCGGGGTTCATCTTAGGAGGAGGGGATTAAGCAGGAACCGTAAACCCTGAACCCTAAATCCTGAAGCCCCCCAACCACATAAGGATTGCTCAGGGCAGTGCCTGCCAGGCATATCTGAACAGATATTCAAACGCCAAGCCTGCAGGAAAGGTCAGGTTTAGGGTTTTAATGGCCTCGGGGGTTCCTGGTTTAGGGTTTTGGTGTTTAACGGCCTTGAGGGCTCCTGATTTTGGGTTTTAAGCGGCTCAAGCGTAGCCATTTTGGCTCAAGGGCCATTTGGTTGCGAGACCCAAACGGGTATAGTTGTCTCAATTCGTTCTGTTTCCCGCCTGTGCTGACATGATGGAACGGAAGCTCATCGCATGCGTGGCATATGCCATCCGAACAGCTACGAAGGGTGGTTTTGACTCGACTGCGGATGTTCTGTGGACAGCGCTATATGACCTGACCAGGGAGAAAACGTGTGACGAGCCTCAAGGTACACGCATTTCTCTTGCTGCTGCTTTAGGCTTCCGGCGTGACGTGCCTTCAGTGGTGCAGGATGATGGTTCATGCAAAGTGTTGACAGAAACCGTGGAGACTTGGACGCAAACTCATGGAAAGATGATTCCAGAGCACGAGTGCAAACCGTTGTGGAAGGTATGACATCCAAACTCATAGACTCCATGAATGCAACCATGAAGGGATTGATGTCTCGCCTCGAGACTCTTGAGCTCGAACATGGACGCTTGATCCCGGGCCAAAACTGTCCAGGTGAATACCAGTCTTCCTGTGAGATGAGTCTGGAAGGTTTGGTTGCCCAACGGTCTACTCGTCAAGCAGAACACGTTCAAGACGCAAATCCTTACAAGCGTGGTGGCGATGATGCTTCAATGTCCTCGCGCTCGGATCCTGCCTTCTGGGACATAGAAACTCTAAAGCGAAGGCATCATGCTGAAAGGGCAGCTCTCAAGGAGCAACGAAGGCAAGAACGCCAGCGTAGAAAGGGGCCGGAAGTAGAACAGCCAAAAGGATAGTCGATTTGCATGTTGGTTCAAGTCGTGTGTGAGCTCACTAGTGCACCCGCATGAGCTGGTGAACATGAACAGCTCTTTCCCAGCAGAGGCGTTGCAGGCTGGATGCAAAAGGGTTTTAGTGTTTAGGGTTTTGGGGTTTTAGGGTTAAGGGTTTAGGGTTTGAACTGGGCTTCTCAGCTGCACGAGGGGAGTGGCGCTTTGTCCAAGAGTTCTGTTTTGTTGGAATCTTGATGAACAACTAAATCCAAGTGTCCATATTTTTCTATTTATTATCCATCTGATTCTGCATTATTGGGTCTTACACAGACCACACAAGTTGGGCAGTTACATTATCTGTTTAGTAAGAGACCGCTAGTTTCTGGCATCCCGACTTGTCCCACGCATAGTATCCTAACATAATCCCTTTCCGGGCCCCAGATCCAAAACCCTGGACCCTAAACCCTGAACCCTAAACCCCAAACCCTAAACCCTGAACTCAAGCATGGCACGTTGGGTGTAGCTCAGGTCCTGATCCTTCATGGGGTCATGATTTGAACATGTGAGCCATCGTCTAAACTCCTGAACGGGGGTTATATAGGGGGTTATATAACCCCTTATAAAGGGGTTATATAGGGGATTATATAGAGGACTATTATAGGGGTTATTAAGGGGGATACTAGGAGTTTAGACTATGGCTCATGTCAAAATTGTCTGTTGGTGAATTCGTAGAAGTACGGATGTTATTATGCACGGCTCGCAGTTCTTAAGTTGAGGGTTTTTGTGGCTTTTGAACGGCCTAATCGGTTTTTGTGGGTCAAGGGTTGCGGCTTGCAACGATTGGGGTGCAAGGAGTGATGCCGGACGACATGTGGTGTAAGGCATGGAGTCATGTAGGTAAAACACACCCGAGAATTGAGAATCAAATGCACAATGACATGGAAACTAGGTGTGTACAGCGGTTTACAGGAATTAGGGTTTCCAAAAATCTTTTACAGGGATTAGGGTTTCCAAAAATCTGGAGCCCCTTTTGGAGTCCGTGTAGTACGGCTTATAGTACGCTGGGGTCTACGGAAACACAATTTGGGTTGCAAAGGCTTTACTCGGAGGCCAGCGAGGAGTGCCTCGTGAAAGGAAGTGTTTAGGTTTGTTACCTTAAGGCTCAAAATGGCCCAAAAGCCTTGTATAGTATGGTCTTTGGGCCCAGAATCCTTATATTATGAATCCTTAGAGCCTTAGGGTTAGGGTTTAGGGATTTGATTTCCACTTCCCCCATGCGACTGAGGGTTTTCCGTTTAGGTTCAGGGTTTAGGATGCCCTAAGGGTCCAAGGACCCAAATAATAGGGCATAATAGGGCTCTAGGGCCCAAGTACCATGAATATAAATGGTATTTGGGCCCTAAAACCTTATTATTTGGGTCCTATATACCCCTATACTATATTGTCCCCATATAGTCCCTATATATATATATATATATATGTATCCCCCTATAACCCCTGTCAGGGACCCTGTTATTTGGGTCCTTGGACCCTTAGGGATGGGTAAGATCTCCAAGCGAGGCCCTGTCGGTCCTACACTGGTCGCACCTGGGCCCAAGAACCTGCGCTTAAGGGGTTTAGGTTGGATACTGCCCCCCTCACTAACAGTTGGATAATAAATATACTATGGGTATACATAGCCCTTAATAGGACCCCTAATATAGACTGTTACTGGGGTGGGCAGTACCTAAGGTTTAGGGTTTAGTGTGTTGAGGGCTTGCAGTGTTGGATTTGGTTCTTCGGTTCGGGGTGCGCCCTACACCCTACAACCCCTAGGCACGGGTTGTCTGGTGCTGGAGTGCGGGTGCAGGTTTGAGCATTTGCTTTGGGTTTGGGGGAAACTAGGCATTTGTGCTAGGTTTAGGAGGTAGGGTTCAGGGCGTGGGGTTCAGCCCTACAAAGGGTAGGGTTTAGGGCTTGGGGTTAAGGCTCGTGACAGCTGCTCAGCACTTGAAGGTTTAGCTAACCTTTGGAGTCTGAAATATGCAGGCTACGGGGCAGAGGGGTCAGGACCCGAAAGCCCTAAACCCCTACACCCTGAAATCCTGTATAAGCTGTCGTCTAAACTCTTCAAAGGGAGGGTTATATAGGGGAATGAATAGGGGACTACTGTAGGGCTTATTAAGGGGGATACTAGGAGTTTAGACTATGGCTCATATTGTAAATCCCTAAGTCCTAAAGCCCTAAACTCTAAAACCCTGAAAGCCTAAACCCCTGAACCGTTCCATTCCGGGCTGGAGAGGCAAGGGACAGTCCAGAGCGCAATGCAGGGCCTGACCTAGAAGCCTGAATGAAGTGATAGATAGCTCATAGTCCAAACTCTTTAAAGGGGTTACACGGGAGTTTAATATAGGGCTTCCTATAGGGGATACTAGGAGTTTAGACAGTAGCTCATATGGTGTTTATTGTTTAGCGATATTACCCCGACCCCCCCCCAATAATGGAAAAGAACATGGAAAATGCAATGCAAACGGGGTTATAGGGTTTATGGATGTTTACCAACATTCTGGACCTAAACTCCTCGTATAATTATGGTATAGGGTACTTCAACTAGACCTCAACAAATTCGCATGTGTTAGAATCAGTTGCCACATTGAAAGGTGTCGGCGTTACCCAACACCTTCTATTTTTGTTGCCTAGGCACCCCAGTTGTACCCATTCGTCTTTTTATTTGGGGGACGCCTTGTTAATGCTGAACATTAGCAAGAGGGTTACCCTTCTTATTAGGGGGTTACTGGGGAACCTAGACCTTCAACCCGAAACCCTGAAACCCAATGGTCCCCCTTTAGATAGAATATGGCTTTGGGTATATTATAATAAGATCCCCCATCTACCGCATGTTCTATCTACTTAAGGGGTACTATAGCCCCTCTAATTGTGGCCTTTACCCAGGTCTAGGGTCGGGCTCAGGGCCGGGGCCCCTGAGCTACATCCTAAAGACGCTCAACTTCCAAGACCCTGAATGGGGTTTAGGGTTGAGGGTTGCGGGGTTTAGAAGTTCAGGGTTTAGAGTTTCGGACACAAGGCTTTGAGCCCAAAGTCCCTGATCCCTAACTCTAGGGGCTTAGGGCTTATAGGGTTTAGGGTTTAGAGTTAGGCTCCAAGAACACAACGCCTCTCCGAGACCCTCAGCTATTCCTTGTGCAAGCTCACGGTCAGAACCCTAGAAAAAGGATAATGTCGACTTCGTAATAATAGATACTCCCCCCCCCTCCCCCCCCTCGATTGATCTATCTCCGTCCCAGGAGACCCCCGGACTAATAATGCCAGAAATGTACGATTGAAAGCCTATTTAGAGTTGATTGAAATCTAATTAAAATCGTCGTCCCGAAAACGAATACGCGTTTGGGGGGTAGAATAATTGTGGGGGGAGTTAAAAACTGTGTTCTGGGCTCGGGAATTTATAAATGTAGGGGTAGTTCTTAATATGAAGTCAACATTAGGTCAGCAACGGCTCCTGGCGAGTCGCAAAAACACAATCAAAAGCTCAATCCAATCTTATTTACATGCCTTCATAAAAGTCGTGCAAAAATGACCACACCCAGGAAATCAAGGAGATCCCTAATCCTTGAGATAGGTACCCCCACCAATTCAGGGGATCCAAGCGCCTAATCAACTGTAGTCTTGGCCCTTTTGAAAACAGGCTTTGGAGCAGATTTCAGATTTGGGAACTCAGGGGAGCCCGTATTTTATAGGGGATGTTGAATATTAGGGGAAGCGATTAAGCACCTGCATAGCCTTGCGCTGTGGGCCATGCGAATGCTGAAGTGGCATTCTTGGCACCCAGCTTCAGTCACACCAAGTGCCAAATCAGCTACGTCTCTGCTGTGAGTGGTGTGCTAGCCCTTATTAGCCGTACCTGTACCCCCAAACACCTACAGTTTATGGGCTATGCCTGCTAAATAGGGGTTTCGGGTTGGGTGTCACGAAGTACTTTGCCCAGTCTAGGTATGCGAAGCTGGCCGACGACCAGGTTCGGTCGTTTGTGGGGTCTACTGTGGCTCGAGGGCTCGAATCTACCAATACTTTGCTAGCCGAACTTGTGGGATACCTGGAGGATTCTTGTTGTTGTAGTGTGCTGCAGCTGCCTGCAAACACTGGAATTTGAGGTCTGGGAGTGGCTGATGCAGCCTTCAGGGTGTATGGGGGGGGTTTAGTCTCCATACACCCTAAACCCTATAAACCCCAAAGTCTTAGGGTTTATGGTTTAGGGTTTTACCTCAAATGCGTCATCGTGTTCATTGTGGGGCCTAGGCTGACTCCCAAGCCATGCATTGTAGACCCACGCAGGCCCTGTTATAGGAAACAAGGCCACAGTCCTGCGCAGCGCGCTTGAATTGCCATAATTTTGGATTTCAGAAAAATGGGGAACCGAGGATTCAGAATGGCTGTCCGTAGCCCAGGTTTTGGGGAGAATATAGTTACAACACACCTTCGACCCAAGTTACTTGCACCCTTCGGGTCGGCTTGTCCGCAGGCCTTATGTGAGCTATAGTCTTCACTCCTAGTATGCCCCTGAATAACCCCTACAATACTCCCCTACATAATTCCCTATATAGCCCCCTTGAAGGAGTTTAGAATGTAGCTCATGTGGTCATCCAACTGCATGGAGATTGGCAATCTTTTCCGAAACCCTGGAGGGGTAGCCGTGTAGCCCTCGCAGACCAACTCCGCGCAGATGCCTTTGGGGTTGAGGGGTTGGGGGTTTTGGGTTTAGGGTGTAGGGGTTACAGGTTAGGAGCCCGCAACCCTCCAACTCGACATGTGAGTACTTTAAAGGCCCTACCCTTTTCGCTAAACCCCATACCCTATTCCCTATACGCTATACCCGTAAAACCTATACCCTAGACCCTATACTATACCCTGAGTGAACCTCATACCCTATGTACCCTAAACCGTATACGCTATACCTTACATTCTGGCTCAAGGTCTCTTCCTGGGCCTAGTCGCACTGCGTAGGCCATCGTTCCAAAGGCCATGCCCCCACAGGCTCCGCCCAGTTCTTCGCCCCCGGCAGGCGGTTGAGGGTTTTTGGGTGTAGGGTTTAGTGTGTAGGGCAAACGGGATAGGGTTAAGAGTATAGAGTTTAGAGTATAGGATTTAGGGCATAGGCTTTGGGGTATAAGGTGTGGGGTCTAGGGTTCACGGTTTAGGATGTGGAGAATGAAAATCAAATGGGAGATGAAACGGAAACCTCAGTTCCCTATCCATGCATTTCCCGCTTACTTATCAGGGTGGACGCAAGAAGTTGGAATGTCAGTTTTCCCCTGCCCCAGGAGTAAGAAGAGCGTAACTTATGAAAGGTTTGATTTTCATGTCCCAGCAGTGGGCCTTCACTGTAAGGACTGGCTGGGGCATGGATGCTTCTTTTCATTCTACCACCGCTACTACTAGTAGCACAAGTACAACTATGATGGTGACCACGACCACCACCACCACCAC
>CAJNIZ010042447.1:13949-43760 GCA_905231905.1 Symbiodinium pilosum | reverse complement strand
ATAGGTTTTTGGGTAAGTATATGATATGAGGTACTTGGGACCTTAAGGGATTCTCAAACTTAAGATGTGGACAGGCTGGGATGGTCAAACTTGGGTTGTAACTGCAAATTTGGAACCGAAACAACCATGGGCAAGTTCTCTGAGAATTGCTACTTGTGGGCTGATGTATTAGGGTTTAGGGTTTAGGGTTTAGGGTTGTCGGTCAACGTAGAGAGCAGTGGACAGCACATGACAATGGGTGTCATTCTAAGGGATCTGTGCGTAGGCGTCCTTCGTGATGTTGGGGACTGTATATGTGGGATGTACATCGGAGGACCAAAGATTCAAGTTGTTCGTCGTATACCCCCAAGACTGAATCCTAGACCCTAAGCTGTATGTAGGATGCTTGACACGTTTCAGGCTGTAGGTCATGTTTGCTGCTGCTCTTAGTGCTACTCAGATTCATATTATCAGAGTTTTTCGAGTTTCTCCTGTATGACCCTAAGCGGGAACCCGCCTACTCCAATAAGAGACCCCACCCTAAACCCTAATAACCCTAAACCCTAAACCCTAAACCCCTAAACCCTAAACCCTACACCCTAATAATCCCAAACCCTAAACCCTAAACCCTGCGTTTGTTTGCTACTCTTGACTTAGGGCAGCAACAGGCTCCGGCATGATAAAGTTCAAGCTGGCTAAGGCATACTTTTTTTAGGGTAGGATATAGGGCTTACGGTAGGATCCAAGTGTAGCCCTAAGGGTCCAAGAACCCAAATAATAGGGTTTAAGGGCCCAAATACCTCTAAGATGATAGTACTTGGGGCCCAAAACCTTCTTAGTTGGGTCCTTGGACCCTTTGGGATCGGTTTAGGGCTTCTAGAGCGGTTTCGGTTTTGGGGATCCAAGTTTGGGCCATCGAAGCGCTGGGGTGCCCCTAAAGCCTGGCCCTCCCTAAGCCCCTAGCCCCTAAACGCCAAAACCCTAAACGCCTAAACCAACCCAGACCCCCAAGTACCCTAAAATAAGGGGGGTATGTAGCTTCTATTTGGGGATACTTAGGGTCTATAGAGGGTACTTGGAGGGTCTAGGAAAAAGGCGCACCCTAAACCTCTCGACCCTAACCCCTAAACCCTAAACCCTGAACCCTCATCCCCTAACGGAGAGCTTCCCTAGGAGTGAGATTGACACCCTTATGGCCAAGTACGTTGGCAAGGAGCACGAGATGTACTTGAAGATTTGCAACAAGTGCCTCAGCTGCTTTTAATGGGTTTCATTACACGGTTTAGGGTTTAGGGTTTAGGGATATGTTTTTGGGCTGTGGCGGGGGCGGGGGGTTGGAGGGGACGCGTTCTGATACGAAGATCTGTAGCCTTGGACGTAAACCCTAAACCCTAAACTCTAAACCCTAACAGTTGTAAACTGCTTGCACAGTTTCTTGTAGCCCCAAGGTTTGCAACTGGGACCTGATCCCTAATTAACCCCTTTCACCCATGCAGCCTCGAAATCCATAAGCCATGTTTGGGACTTATGTGGACCCCCCACCCAGTAATAGTGACTATTATGGATAATAGGGGTTATATTAAGGTCCTCTTCTATTCCTATTATACCACTATTACAGGGTGGGGGGTCCTCCTAATCCATAAGCCATGTTTCGGACACTGGACATCTTTTCGGGTCCTCTTTGTTGTGAAGCCTAAAACCTAAACCCTAAACCCTAAACCTAAGTCCTCAGCCTGACAATACACTGCACGACTCCAAAGCTTGCTTCCTCAACGCCCATCTAGCCACGGTCCCCCTTAAGTAGATAGAATATGGGGGTATATGAGGGTATATGGGGATCTTATGATAAGTTACCCAAAGCCATGTTCTATTTACTTAAAGGGGAGTACACAACTTAAACCCGCAAGCTCACAGCGCTAATCCCTCACTCGCAAATCCTAAAGCCCAACTCCACGCTAAGCCCTTAACTCTCAATGGGTTTAGGGTTTAGCTTAGTTTAGGAGTTTTGGTTGGTGTGTAGTTACCCAGTGGGTACACCTATATTTAAGGCTTATAAGGGTCGCCATGGGGCTATATGACACCTGGCAGCTATCCAGGTATAGGGTTTAGGTGTCCTTCATTGCTGTCTGTTATGTGCCAAGCTGGCCATCCCCGAACTTTCGAAAAGCACGGTCCCTGTTGGGTACCCTAAATCTTATCGGCCAACTTCTATAGAGGGCTCAGAAACAGAGCAACATTATGACCACCTGTCCCAAAAGCCTTGTATGTACCAATAAGTTTCAGATATTTTCTCGCCCTGCCCGCATCAGCGCCGGCAACTGGGAGGTTCTCACCCTAAACCCTAAACCTTGGGTACTGCCCCCCCCCCCCCCCAGTAACAGTCTATATTAGGGGTCCTAGTAAGGGCTATATATAACCATATTACAATTATTCTCCAACTGTTACCGAGGGGGGGGGCAGTACCGAACCTAAACCCTAAACCCTTTGCAGATCCCCTGTCTTGGCAACATTCAGACTCCCGACTCGTCACAATCAGCAAGAGCCTGGAACCCACACCACCACTTTTTTTTTTTACCCCTAAGCCCCAAACCCGCAGTTCAGGCCCTCCACTCTAAACTGCAGGGTTGCAGATGATACCAGGTACCAAGTGCAGCCAGAGCCAGAGATCAAAGCCCAAGCAGGTGCGCTTTAGGGTTTCGGGATTGAGGGCCCTTGCCAGATGGCAGGAGGTGTACAATAGGGTTTGGGTTTAGGGTTTTCAAGAAGTACCAATATTATGGTCCTAGGTTTCTTGTAGTATTATGGTGTAGGGTGCCTCAAATAAGTCTCAAAAACCCTAAACCCTAAACCCATTCTTGGTCATGACCTTGGCTTCTACGTCTAGGGTTGAAGCCTTGAACCTTGAGCCCCCAATCACTACCTTAACCTACCAGGGTTTAGGGTTTAGGGTGTAGGGTTGCAGGGTCCGAGCCAAAATATAGAATCTATAGGGAACCAACAAAAAAGGTTGGGTTTGCTAGGCGAAGGTCGACTTTCAGGGGTTTAAGTGAGGGTTGTGGATTTAGGGTTACGAGTTCAGTCTGGTCTAGGGCTCAGGGTTTAGGGTTTAAGGATTAGGGTTTAGGGATTAGGATTTAGGGTTTAGGGGTTAGGATTTAGGGGTTGAGGTTTATGGTGCAGGGTTTAGGGTTTAGGGTTGTAAGCTTCAGATTGAAGGTGAAAGGTTGTCCAGCCCCTTTACTGGGTTGCTGTTAAGGAACTTAAATCAAGTTACCATAATGTGTATGGCAATTCAAATGGTTCCCTAATATAGCAGCTGAAATGAAATCCTTAACAGCAAGCTAGCTTTGAGGGGATCTACGTAGGTCCTGTTTGAACGTATTTGGGCTCTATAGAGTGTACCCTAAGGGTCCGAGGACCCAAATAGTAGGGCTTTAGTTCCCAAACACAATTCAGAGTATAGTATTTGGGCCCGAAAACCCCATTTTTGGAGTCCTTGGACCCTTCGGGTGTACAGGGGGTTCTAGGTTGGGTTCAGAGTTTGCCAGCGTCAAGGTAGGCTTCAGAGTTCAGGGTTTGGGTTTGGGGTTTTTATGGTTTAGGGTTTAGGATTTAGGGTTTAGGGTTTAGGGTTCAGAGTTCACCACAAAACTTTACTTGACGGGCTTGGGGTAAGCCCCTAACCTTAAACCCTAATCCATCATTCCCCTCCCTAAATCCAAAACTTCAAGCCCAAAGCCCTAAGCCCGAAATTCCTCGTTGATCCGCAACCAAAAGCTATAAATTCCTAAGCCCTAAATTCCTCAACCCTAAATTCCTACACCCTGAACCCAAGCCCGAAATTCCTCCCAGGAGGCGCCTTGGGCTCTGGCGGCTCGCTCTTCAGCACAGCGCCCGCCTCGGCCGGCGGCCTCTTCGGCGCTGGAGGGGGACTTGGCCTGGGAGGCCCTAGGGGTCTAGGGTTTAGGGTTAAAGGGTCCAAGGACCCCAAAAACAGGGTTTTGGAGCCCAAGTACCATGAACATTTTGGTATTGGGGGCCTCAGACCCTATTATTTGGGTCCTGTTTAAAGTATTGGGCTTCATGGGCTTCACGGTGGGGTGAGAGCTTGTGGTTTCCCTGTTTTAGGGTTCGGGGCTTGGGAGTTCAGAGTTAAAGTTTTGGGCTTCGCGATTTGAAGGGAAAAGGGGATTTAAATGGCAATCCCCATTGAGGGAACCCCAGCAATCTATCAGGAGTATAACAGGACTATACCCGCCAGCGTCCTTATGTTCCTACTAAATTCCTACTATATTCTTGAGGTTCCCTGTTTCGGGTTCCCATTTAGGTCCCTTCGCTGGAGTTTAGGGTGTATAGGGTTCGGGGTGTGGGCTCGAGGCTTGGGGTGTGGGGTTTACAGTTTAGGGTTCAGGTTTGAGAGATGGAGGGCTTCGGGTGTCACTGCATTTATGGAGGGTTTGGGGGTTCATTTGGCCTTTTAATGTTGAAAATTCTGGCAGCTCGGACCTCCAAATACTTGTAGCCTAAACTTGTTTTGTTTCGAGAACTTAATTAACGTTCAAGGATTGTAGGCTCTAGGGTTTACGATGTTTGCTTACAGTTCAAGATAGGGGATTTAGTTGTTTGTGTGTGGACTGGGAGATTTGGTGTGATTCGAGGTGCATGGCTTACTGGGCTTGAGGATCATAAGCGGGTTTTGAAGCCTTGGGCATAGGTCTACATTGTTACATACGGTAACCCAGGTACCGATAAGTTGTAGGATTCTATGGCGTCTCTCTGCCCGAAGGGGTTGATAACAGGATACGAACTTGAAGGCTTCCAGCATGGGTAATGTGCCATCAATCACAAATCCTGAAGCTCGCAATCCTCAAACCCTGAATTCTACTCATGGCAACAGGAGACGCTGCGCTGCTTGCGCCAAAAGTACTGCAGAATCGAGTTGCACAGCAATTGAGCCTAAGACCCATGCGAGTTGATCAGACCCCCGCCACACTTGTGTTTTGAGAGACTCTGCCTCAAACCGAAAGCCCTGAACCTTTTAACATTCATCAGCCTTAATTAAGTCCTAGACATCGGCCTTTGGCTGTCATATTAGTTGTTCTGTAAGGGCGTTATCAAATGTTCATCATAGGATTATGTAGAGGGTTATGTATGGGTCTAGGCTCTTGCCTTGATCCTCGCACCACCCGAACTTGAGACGCCCTAAGACCCTTAGTCCAAATAGCATGACAATGTAGGGATGTATTTGCAGAATTCTAGGCCCAATGTAGGTCTTGTTTGTATACTTGGATACCTAAAACCTAAACCCTCTGTAACCCCTTCATAACCCTATACTGTGATGCCATGAATGGGTTCAAATGAAGTTGCTATATGAAGGAAACCCGGTTATTTACCATATACCCATGATATGGTAATTTAGCTTGCGCTCCCTAACGGCAACCCTAAACCCTAGAACCATGACCCTCGAGTTCCCTGGCAGCAACCTAGTATATAGGGTCGCAAGCCCTAATCCCTAATCCTTAAGCCCCAAACCCTAATCTTTAATCCATAACCCCTGAACCCTGATGCCTAAACCCTAAACCTTAAAACCCTAAACCCTAAACCGAAGGAGCTACCAGCGGCGGTGGGCTCTTCGGACAACCGAGCCAAGGCACATTCTTTTGCCCAAAAAGCCCAACATCCCTTGGTTTAGGGCTTAGGGTTTAGGGTAGTAGGGGTTAGGCATTAGGGAATAGGGTTTAGGGTTTAGAGAATATACCTTAGATCATACTAGAATTCCTAGTATCTTTTAGGGGATATTCCCTAATTGAGGGATATAGTGCTTTCTGGACGCTTTCGGATGGAGAGTCTGTGGTTGGGATTATGTTTTTGGAGGTCTTGGGTGCAAGGCTCCACCCTGAACCCTGAACCCTAAACCAATTAAGGGTTTAAGGCTGGGAGTCAGGTTTGGTGCTGAAGCTCTGCTACTGCACGTGATCTTGCACCAGTTTAGACCAGACCAGCTGCACTGTAGTAAGCGTAGCTTGTTCTTTAATGTGATGTCTTTTCCTGCTTGAATACGAGAGTTCCTCAAAAGTGGGTCACCCTTCAAAAATGGAGGAGGCCTTGACAAAAGGGAGCTTCATGGGTTCGCCTACCTAGGATCCCCCTTAATTAGGTTTATTCAGTGATTGAGTTCAGGATTAAGGGTGGGGTAGCGTAAGGGCAGTGGGGCAGGGGGTGTTGTAGGAAAACTCACGGGAGTTGCATGAGGCATGAGGTTGCCCTCTGGCAATGGAGAGAGCGCTGAAGTTAGCATGACCTTCCCATACAATCCCCCTTAAACCCTAGACCCTAAACCCAAAAGGACAACAGGTGCCTGGAGATGGCAGAAAGGTTTATCAAAGAGCATGAAAGCCTGCTTATTCAAAGCCACTGGACCTCATCCATCCTGCGTAAAGATACAAAACGCGCCCATACCCCCAAGCCTGCAAACCTTTCTGGACTCTAAGTCCCTGAAATCCACAACCCTTAGGGTTTAGGATTTAGGGTTTAAGGTGTATAGGATTTAAATTTAGTGTAAGTCCCCCGCAGACCCAGAAGCCCTCATGACTGGTCTCTCTGCAATGCCCCCAGCGATCAAGTTTGGCCGAGGAGTTTGAGGCCTGCAAAATATGTGTTCCCCAGAAGGCTTTTATCCTCATCGAAGGGACTCCAATAAAGTATCCTGATACTGGGAACACTTAAACCCTAAGCCTAGGCCCCCAAACCCTAAACCCCACACCCACACCCTAAACCCCGACTCCTAAACCCCAAGCCATACACCCCAAACCTCAACCCCAAACCCTGAACCCCAGACTGCACCCTAGACCCAAAGAAAGGCGCTGTCAGCAGCGGCAGTTCTGTCTTCGGACAGCCTGGCGTAGGCAGTGTCTCCAAGTTGGGTCTTCTGCTTGGTGGTTTAGGGTTTAGGGTGTTGTTTCTAGAGTTAAGGTTGGAAAGTTTGGGACTCAGGGTATAGGGTAGGGTTTCTGGAGTTCAAGTTGGAGAGTTTGGGGTTCAGGGCTTAGGATTTAGGGTTTGGCTGGACAAGCAGCAGGGGCCTCAAATAATCTGATCCTTCCCCTACGGGTCGAAGGACCCAAATAATAGGTTTTAGGGCCCAAATACTATAATAGTACTAATATATGGTATTTGGGCCCTCAAACCCGAGTTTTTGTGTCCTTGGACCCTTTGGGTTCTTTGTGCTGAATACAGGGTTGTGAAATCATGTATTTTTCCCAGGTGTGGCTCAGGGAATAGGGCACTTCATTCTAAATCCCAAAGTAAAGGGACTAAGACATGATGGGAACTGGGTTTAGGGTTTAGGGTTTAGGGTTTAGGGAGGGAACCCCAAGAATATAGAAAAAAATACCCATGCCTAGCAGGGTCCTCATATTCCTATTATGTTCCTACTACATTATTGGGGCTCCGTGTTTGGAGTTCCTTTTTTTATTCCCTTTATAAACCCTAAAGTTTAGGGATAAGGGCCTCAGGGTTCCCTTTTATAATCCTAATGCCTAAACTCTAAACCATAAATCCTAAACCCCCAAACCCTAAATCCTTAACCCAAAACCCTTAACCCCCTTTAAGGAGTTTGGAGCTCGCCCGGAGTTTGGCGCGAGCCCTGCCGATTTGGCGCGGTTTAGGTTCCAAAGGTTCAGGTGAGGCTGTCAAATCGATCCCCCCCCCAATCCCCGCCGCCCCCAACTTGGGTAAACTTAGGGGTCCGGTTTTGTGTAGGCCTATCTATAGATCTATACTTACATGTCTACAGGTCTGTATATCTGTTTGTGTACATGTATATATATATATACATATATTGTCTACAGCTATATCCGTTTGCATACACATGCACATATTCACGTGCTCATATATGATTGGTTGTCAAAATTATGATCCCTTTTAGGGTACCCTAAATATTAGGTGCCGTATTATAATAGGGTCCCAAAAAGGGACCATAATTTTGACAACCACCCATATGTCTACATGGAGTTTGCTCTTATGTAGATGAACAGAGTCGATAGGCAAGAGATAAGCGGCTTGCGCAAGAGTTCAATAATTAATCGTCAAGATGTAGGTGTAAGTGCTTGTTATAGCCAACCCTAAGCCCTAACCCCTAAACCCTTAATAGGGCTCAACCAAGGGAAGACTTTTGGGTTTCGGGCTAGGGCCTGTGGGATTTTGGGGAAACTACAATGTATATAAGGATTTCTGGTTGAAGCCTTGTTGCATAGTTGGTCTAGATGGTCCTGCTTAGTTGTCACGAAGTCGAGGCCATGAACAGGTTATCACGTAGTAGATGTAATAATAGTGTAGTCATGCCCGTACTACTGCCATGGTGCCCATAATAGTTGAGGGATTCACAGGTTGTCAACGTTCAGGGATTCCTGGGACCCCGCGAGTACTCATGTGTCCTCACGATTCAGTCTTTCTGAATTTGGACTAACAGATTGATCGTTTGAGGCATAAACAGACAGAGATATTTAAATCGAATTCGCATGGAAAGCCATATTGTAGGCCCCTTTTAAAAGGATAGAAGTTTCGTAGGGCCCCTTTTGAGCATCCTTGCTAGCTTCCTTGTTAGCTTTGGGCAGGTCAGGTAGACAGCCCTAAACCCTAAACCCTAAACCCTAAACCCAGTAGAGTAGAGAGATGGACCGCACAGGCGCCGCAAGCAGCTTCGGACAGCCCAGCTCAGGCAGGATACGCCCTCTGTGCCCGTCTTCCTCGCATTGCTGTTGCTGTTGCTTCTGTTGCTGTTGCTGTTACTACTGCTGCTACTGCTACTGCTACTGCTACTGCTACTGCTACTGCTACTGCTACTGCTACTACTACTACTACTACTACAACACTGCTATTCTACTGCTAAAGCTTCCTGGAGAACTGAGGTAGAGGCTGAGGGGCACTTGCAGCTTAAGGTTTGAGAGATTTATAGGTGTGTAGGGTAGATGGGTTCGTGGGGGCGGATTAGCGTTCAGGACGGTGAAGTTTCATCAATGATAGAAACATGTTGTCATTCCTAGCTCTGGACCTCTTCGTACAGCTGCCTGTATAGGTCGCACTTTCATGGCTCGACTAGAACTATAGAAGCATTGAAAAGCGGTTCCGAATGTCCCAATCACTCTCCGCGTCGGACAGGCCTCGCTCTCACACTCAAATTCTCTAACCTGTTTGCACATACCCTAAACATCCCTAAGCCCTAACTAAGTGAACCAAACGCATCCCAAAACCCTACATTCTGAGGCACGAACGATACCGATGCCTCATATTTTCAGCTGCAAAGTCTGCTTGACGGGAAGGTTGCGTATAACCTACTTGTAGGTTCAGGGGTTTAGGGGCTTAGGGTTGTGGCTACAACCCAAGTACGGCGATATTTAGGGACATGTGGGACTTGTACTCCTGTAGTCGGGTTTTGCCTCCCGTGAGAAGCAGGCTATAGTTATCCCAGCCCCTGCATTTTGATAACCCTAAACCCTAAATGCCCGTTGATCAAAAGATGCATTGAAACTTAAGCCTACAGCAGTCTGACAGTTTGTAATTTTTGCGTCCCCTGTACGAAACGGCCTCTAACACCCAATGAGCAATATTGGGGGTTATATTGGGATCATGGCAAATAACATGGAAACTCTTATTTGGGACCATGATTTCGACAGTCTACCTCTAGCCCAAAAATCGTAAAGTCGGCTGGACAGCGCATTCTAGGCGGTTTAGGGTTTAGGGTTAGTTTAGGGCTTAGGGTTCCTTCTTTTTTTTTTCTCCTGTCGTGTGCGTAATGCCGCGGAAAATCTCCAATGCCTGCATCCTGTGCTCCACCTGAACCCCAAAAGTATGTAGAATAATGGCCTTTTGGGCTATATTAATGGGTTTGGGGCTATTATTTTACCTACTTTTGGGGTTCAGGTACTGAATACTCCAATCCAACATCCTGAGCCCTTCTCTCTACGCCTGATACCCTCCCAACCCTACGTCCGCATACCGAAGCCCTGAGCGCCGTGCATCTTAAACCCCGAGTTCCTAACGGCCCTAAACTGAGGCCAGGCGGATTTACTTAGTTACAGTTGAAAAACTTTTAAAGTTTGACTCTGGCTACCTGGGCTTCAGATGACGGCCCCTGCAGGGATGAGTTTGAATCTCTGACCCGAAGCCCAAACCATACTTCCTAAACCGTGACCCTTAAACCCGGAAACCCAATGCTTAACCTCAGTCCTATACACTCGAAAGCGCAACCCCAAAACCTGAATCATTCAGCCTAAGCCCAAGATGAGACTTCCCAAAACAAAAGCCCGAAAGCTCCCACAATATGGACCCCATGACTGTCATATGACTCTCATATGGTCCTTGTTGTAGGGGTCGGGGCAACCAAATCGTCTGTCAAAACACTGTATGTCCCCGACTCGCTAATCTAACCCCCTTACCCTAAACCTGAAGCCTAAAGCCCAAGACCTAAAGCCCTGAACCCATTCCTAGATACTACTCCCTCGGTACTGAACCCAATACCCATGATGAAAAAAAATATTTAGAAGAAGAGTAAAGATGAAATAATAATTGGGATACTCCCTGAACCCCAAAAGTATGTAGAACAATGGCCTTTTGGGCTATATGAATGGGTTTGGGGCTGTTATTTTACCTACTTTTGGGGTTCAGGTCATTCTTAAACCCTAAACCCTAAACCCTAAACCCTAGTCTCATTCTTATTGTGGGTATTTGGGAGGTCTAGGTCTCCCTCCGTCCCCAAGTACTAAACCCTAAACCCTAAACCCTAGTCTCATTCTTATTGTGGGTATGTGGGAGGTCTAGGTCTCCCTCAGTCCCCAATACCCCCCAAACTAGGCGGAGGCGGCTTATTCGGGGCCCCGGCGGCGAGTGCCGGATCGGTGGATGTGAAGCAGGCAGGGTAGAATGAAAGACTGAAACCCTAAACCCTATAAATGAATATATATATATATATAATGTGTATATATGTATATATGTATATGTATATATATATATATGTATATGTATATATATATATGTATATGTATATAGATATGTATATCTTTATATTATGTAACATTAATTCAGAACCAAATGGAGAAGATAGCGGACAATGAAACCGCAAACTGGCATGTTCTACTTGCCTAGAGGGCCCTAAGGGTCCAAGGACCCAAATAATAGGGTTTGAGGGCCAAAGCACTATACAATTAAACGTATTTTGGCAGTAGAACCCTATTATTTGGGTCCTTGGACCCCTAGGAAGGTGTTGGGTGTGGAATTCTGCAGAATTTCCGACATTATTCGCTCAACATATTCTTAGAATTGCAAGATAAACGCGCCGAAGCCCTGTTCTGCTTAAATACTCCACTACAGCACCGTGGACAAGTGGTCGAAGGTTAATTGATTTTGGGTTCGGGGGACTTCGGGCTTTCCCAGCATGCCTCAACCCTAAACCCTGAACCTGAAACCCTAAACTCGGGGCCTAAATTGTGGTCCCCAGATTGCATGATCTCATTCATCCACCCTCTTCAATCTCCGGTCCAGGACCCGTAGAGTCCAGGACTCCGTAGATACTGAATTGGGGCTGTCAAGGTAGGGGCTTCGGGATACAGGGTTTAGGCTTTAGGGTTGAGGGTATGTAGCTACATGGGATTGTTTTGAGAGTAATCCCCTCCCCATAATATTAGACCCCCTCACCCTCAACAAATTAAGTACTCCCAACATACCATAGTATACCACAATGGGGAGTATTTTATATTAGGCGAGGTGGGGAGGGAATTAATGATGTGGCTGTAGTGGCCACTCGGCCCCGCTTTCCCATGGGCGGAAGGGGCCAAGGGAGTTGGGCGCCTTTAGGAAGAGTCTGCGCTAGGCCACTTGCAGGAACTCAAGGGGTGGCAGTGATAATAACAGTAACGGTAATGGTAATAATAGTAACAGTAGTTGTAATAATAGTAATAGTAATAGTAACAGTAATAGTAATAGTAATAGTAAGAGTAAGAGTAATTCGTAATAGTAACAGGAGCAATAAGTCAGCTTAGGGTGTTTAGCTGGTGGAGGAGATCGCTGCAATATTTCTGCCAAGGATTTGTATGAGGAGAGAGATGAGGTGGTTCGCCAGCTCATCTCCAATGGGAGCCTAATTCAAGCTTACTCTGACTCCCTAAGGGTCCAAGGACCCAAATGGGTTTCAGGGCCCAAATATCATTAATATAGTAGTATTTGGGCCCTCAAACCTTCTATTTGGGTTCTTGGACCCTTAGGGACTGTAGAGGATTACCTTGCATCTTCCTCGTAGCAAAATTTCTCTGCGGAGATCATAGTTACAGATGCCCACCCTAAACCCTAAGGGTCTAAGTGCCCAATATTCAGGTACTTGGGGTTTGGGTAACAATAATTATAGTACAGGTTTGGGGGAAGTATATGACTATTAGGTACTTGGACCCTGAGGGTGAGACCTTGACTGCCCGCTATTTGGCCTTGGGACCATCCTCCGTGTCCTGTCCTGTTGTGTTCTCTGGCCACACGTTATCCTAGGTACCCCAGTATTCTTTTCCCCTTTTGATTTGGGGATCTCCTCATTAAAGCTGAATAGTAGGAAAAAGGGTACCCTTATTATTAAGGGGTTACTGGGGAACCTAGTATCTGTGCTGCTATCCAGCCCCCTTTTATGTGTGACTTGTGCTCTTCCGCCCATTTTTCCTAAGCGCTAAGCCTGCACCCTACGCGTGAACGGTGGCCTGTATGGTGTCCTGATATAGGTACAGGTCGCTGCAGCATTCGGCCCCTAAAAATTCCTTTCCTGCCAATTCCGCCTAAACCCTAAACCTCAGGCCTACAGGGAGCGGATGGTAAAGATCTACCAGCAGCACAATCCCAGCAAAGTGATACTTGTCTTACAGAACGAGTTGGGTTAGAGTTGCTTGCCTTACTCAGTCAGTACCTAGGTATACTACAGATTTTGGGGGCTCTACTAGAATGAGGAAGTGTAACCTGTTTTGGCCTAGTAAACACAGAAACTTGCTTCAAGCGGTTCAGTGGAACTCGTGGTTTGGGATTGTATGCGCGTGTGTGACTTGCAGTATGGAGTGTCAGGATGTAGGAGCCAGTATGGGACGGCATGACATAAACTCCTTGGGACTTAGCTTGGCCTAAGATCCTTAACCCTTTGGGTTTCCCTTATGCTCCTATTATGCGTACCCAAGGGTTAATCCTTATCTAGGGGTCCTAAGTGCCACGTAATAAAATGATACTGTCGATGTAAGTCCCTAAAGTCCTAGGAATTACAGTAATTTAGGGCCCCTACGTGGTGCAAGATTTTCATCCATCAACAGTACTGAATTGAGGTTGCAGGGAGTTCAGCTGTTTTCTGGAGCTTTTGGCAACCGAGAAGGGATAGGAAACCCGCGGCTCGAGAATTCTGAGGCGAATTGCATTCCCTAAGGGTCCAGGGACCTAAATAACAGGGTCCCTTTAAAGGGGTTATAGGGGGATACATAGGGATATATGGGGACTATATAGGGGTACATAGGTCCCAAGTAATAGGGTTTTAGTGGGTTCTTGGACCCTTAGGGATTGATACTTAGCCTATATCAATGTTAGTGTGTTGAAGCTATTGTTCTTGTTGCGTCAGATGAGTATTAGGGCTGGTTCTCTGCAATAAGGGTCACAGGACATGGTGGTGCCTGGGAATCCCTACAGAAGCCAGGACTTTCAGTACTTGTGAAGATACGAAACCAAGAACTTTCAATGGGTTGCCGACTTGCTATGTTTATTCTTCCGCCTTTTCACCTAATGTCGAAGCGTAGAAAGTCACTAATCTTTTCCCGTCACAACCCTTCCAATGAGTATAGCGGGGAGCCCAAACCCTCAACCCCATAAGCCCTACAAACCCTAAACCCTAAGCCCTATAAACCCTAAACCCTAGTTTAAGTTTTCAGGCCCCACATTTGCCCACTTTTTGACTCCGAGCTGCCACAAGGTTGCCTCAGCATACCAGACCCTCCACCCTAAACCCTAGACCCTATATAGTTTAGAGTTTAGGAGTTTAGGGTTCTAGGGTTTAGGGGTTTAGTGGTTTAAGGTTTAGGGGTTTAGGGTTTAGGGACACCCTAAACAGCAACTCTATGTGCGCAAATGGCCCAGAGTAGGTACGTAGACCTTCCAAATACCCATAATTCATAGCATTTATGGGGTTCAAGGCTATTACTCTGGGCGTTTGGGAGGTCCAGGTAGAAATCATTTATAGACGTTGGGGCCCAAAAACAGCCCGAGGGGCAATTAAATTCCACATGGTCTGTGGCTTCGTACGTTTTCGCATTCAGGGACCGTGGATCTCAGGAGCCTTGTATGAAACATTATGAAACGTTGGACACCTGAACCCTCACAGAGCCAACATTCGCATCAGTTGTAGGCTGCGCATGCATACTCCATCAATCCCATTAATGCCTATGTAAAATCTGTAGATAGTACCTACATTGGGCTATTTGGATCTCTAGGGAATGCCCTAAACCCTAAACCTTAAACCCTAAACAAATGGGCTACGCTAACCCCAAACCTGTAGTTGACCCTGCAACACACGACGCGACTCGCAACAGGGAACACCCTAAACCCTAAACCTTAAACCGTAAACACACCCGTACTCGACCCTGCAAAGCACGACGCGGCACGCAAATGGGAGCACCCTAAACCCTTAACCCCTAAACATCACACTTGGGGCCGCCAAAATTCAGAAGAAGCTCCAGGATGACGAGGCTAGAGTCTGAATAGGGTTTAGGGTTTAGGGATTAGGGTTTAGGGATTAGGGTTTAGGGACTAGGGTTGAGGGATTAGGGTTGAGGGAAATGGGTTTAGGGATTAGGGTTTAGGGATTAGGTTTTAGGGATTAGGGTTTAGGGTTTAGGGGATTATATTGGGGACACTTATGGGGGATACTTAGGGGAATACTAGGAGTTTAGACTGTAGCTCATGTGGAGGCATGGTATGTACAGGGGGGAACCTAGGGGGTTAATGCCCTAAGTCCGATATAACCCCATTATAGTAGTTTCCATTCTCTTTTCCACTATCCCTATATAGCCCTATAGAACCCCTGTATCAAGCCCTATATTCCCTATATAACCCTATAAAGTAGTTTCCATTTTCTTGACCGTTATCCCTATATCATAACCCCATAACCCCTAGGTTTTGGGTTCTTAAGGGCTTTTGAAGCTGAGCGGCTTAGGCATTTAAACTTCGGAGTTTCCAGAATTAGGGACCTGGAGTTCAGAGGGGCTTAGGCTAACAAAGGAGGATTCGGTTGAGGAGCCTTACGCCCCAAGCCCCAAGTCCTGAACCCTACTTGGAGGGACATAAAACTTAGTAACTATTTTTTTACTGGACTTATAACCCTACTTATAACCCCTTTAAATGGGCTTATAGGGGCTACCCCAATTATAAGTAGGGTTATAAGCCCAGTTATAAGTATTTACTAAGTCCCCTGGGCCTCCAAGTAAACCCTCAACCTTAAACCTGAAGCTGGAAAGCTTAGGAATGAGATCGATGCTCTCATGGGAAAGTACGTGGGCCAGGAGCACATGATGTACCTCAAGATCTGCAGCACAGCAGCAATTTCTCAGGTTAAGGGGTTATAGGGTTTAGGTGGAGAGTCAGGTTAAAAGATTCAACTACGGTAGTGTAAGCCGTTACACCATCATAGTTCCTTAGGCATACTGGCTTCACTTGCTTGCGAGCGACCTCGCGCTCCGCCCAGAACTCCTAAATTTGAATCATGTCTCCTGGTGGTCAGTAGGGCATGGAGGAATGGATTTTTCCTTCGTTCCTTGCTCACCACCAGTAACAGTGCCTACAGACTCCATCTGTTCTTGGAGTTCGCCTGCATGTTGCCAGCAGTGATACCTGCAACGCATCAAAGACGACAGTTTCCCTCTGGCATCCCCGTGGAAGTGGGGGACCCCTACACTGTGTTCGTAAACCCCAGAATTTCAGGGGCCTAAGAATACTCCCCATTGTGCCAATCCCCATACCTTAAACTCTAATTTCAACCCTGAATCCAAACCGTACGTAATCTTTTGTAAGGGGTACCCCGATTCTGAGATTCCCTTTCTTAGCCCTGGAAGTGAGTCATTTGCTGGGTTGATCGAAGCAGGGTAAGCCCCGTTGAGTGTAGCAGTTCAGAGGTCAGTCTGGGTGGTCGTGAGTGTAGGCAGTGCAGTCGCGGGGAGTTTTCGTGGCTTTACCACCTGAACCTCGGCCCCAAGCTCTGAGCCCTTAAGGTCATCGTTCCGAAGATCCTTTTGCCCTATAACCCCTAAACCCTAACCCTTAAACCCTAAATGATAAGCCCTTTGTGCAAGGCAAGAAGTACAACGTGCATCTCGGACCGCGCTTGGCATTGGGGGCATACTGTCTTTCAGAGCAGTTCCCGGTGACGGCTTCAGCTTCCAACCACCATCATTGGCGTAGCTGCTGATGGAGAACATCCTGCATGGGTTCATGTGGGGTTTCCCAACATTCGGTGTATTTTTTGGGGGTCCCCATAATAAGGGTTATAGTATTCTGGGGTCTATATTGGGGTTCCCCTATTTTGGGAAACTACCATGTATGTATCACAACCGTATGAAATTTGGCCAAGCGCTGTGCTTAGCTTGGCTTCATCAAGTTAACTGCAGAAGTTTGTTCGACTTGGGAACCCAACAAGCCAGGAGCCAGTTCATGTGGCAGTAGATGAAACGCTTACAACTGTTATCCTGTGGCTATGGTGAACCCTAAATGCATTTATGCGGAGCATCACTTGAAGTATACATATGGAGGAAAGTCTTAGGGGCTGTACTATGGCAGGCAGCAAGTGGGGTTACAACAAGCAAGTCATATATGAAACTTGCACAGGAATGTGTTACTGGTCCTATGAGTCTTTCTTCATAGTCTATAGGAATCTGCAATTGATGCGTCTGCGTGTCAGCAGCAATAAGTAGGCTTACATCAGGCACAGGATTTTGGATTTGGAAATTTACAGGTCTGCAGCAGAAATCCAGACATCGATGTACCGCATCGGGTCAAAATTGTGTCTCAAGGCACGGGAGAACAAAACGTCCGTAACAACGGGGCATGAAACAATACCCTAAGGGTCCAAGTATCTTATAATCAAATACTTACCCAAAACCTATACTATAATTACTATTCCCCAAAGCCCAAGTACCTAATTATTTGGCACTTGGACCCTTAGGGATAGGCACCGAGAAGGGGGTATGTATGAAACTGCGGGAGGACGGGCGGCTCCGCAGCTAATAGCTGGGCAAAATCTTGGACCTTAAATGGTTTTATAGGGGTTACCCCAATTATAAGTAGGGTTATAATCCCAGTTATATACAAGTATTTACTAGTCCCATGGGCCTCCAAGCAGGGTTTAGGGTTTAGGGTTTAGGGAGGGGATCTATGCCAAGGGTTTTGTCTGGATCAATGTTAGGGATCCTTTATACTTTTTTGGGTATGGGATTCCTTATATTTATGTAAAAAGGATCCTTTTTTCTCCCTAGAGTAATGTGGGCTAAGAATTGAAGTCTAGTATATACAAACATACATGGATGCAGACATCCAGAAAGATAGGGCGGTGCATGGTCACTGCGTGTAAGCGACATACATATTAGGCACCATCCAGCTTGAGATGCCGCCCGATTCGCAGGCAGCATGCTCACGGCCTAAACATGTTGCAACGACACTGTGCGCAAGTATGCTCTCTCTCTCTCTCTCTCTCTCTCTCTCTGTTGCTCTAAACCTGCCTTTCTTTATTGGCAGACAGTCCGGGAGAATCTTTTCCTCCTCTCTCGCCGTGTCAGGAGAACCGCCCTCCCTATCATTCAGAGTCGTTCTTGTTAATCACTTTCACCACTGACATCATGACTCTTCAGGGTGAAGTATTTTGGGTGATACCACCTAATCCTCAGGCTCTATCTAAAGCACCAAGCCTCTAAGCTCAACCACCCCCCCAATCCCACACCCCTACATCTAAAGGGTTTAGGGTTCAGGTTTAGGGTTTTAGGGTTTAGGGTTTAGGGCCACGGGCATACACATCAACACCTGAGGCTATCTCCTACCGTTCTCAGCCCGAAAGCGGCGGGCTTTGGAGTTTCTCCCAATTTGTTCTACAATTCTTGGTAGTTTAGGGTTCAGGGTTTAGGGTGTAGGGTTTGGGGTCTACAATTCTTAGTAGGATTCCCTGGAATCCCATTGCAAATCCCAAGGCATCACCCTAAGTTTCCAAAATCCCCAAAGTCCCAAGCCCAAAGCCCCAAACCTGTACCAAATTTCAGGGGCCCCTCCCTACCCTACATCCTAAAGCCTAAACCTTAAACCCCAAATCCTAACCCTGAATCCTAAACCCTAAATCTTAAACCCTAAACCTTGAACCTGAAATCCCAAACCCTAAACCTTAAACCCTGTATCCAAAACCCTAAACCTTGAACCTTAGATCCTAAACCCCTAAACCCCTAAACCCAAAACCCCTAGACTATAAGCCCCAAAACTCCAAACCCCTAAACCCTAAATCCCAGACCCTAAACCCTAAACTAAACCTTAACATCTCCCTACTGGAGGCAGCCTGAGCCTGAGATCAAAGCTCAGGGCGGCGGGGGTCTGACTGCTGCGCCCGGGAGCACGGGAGGCCGGGAAGGTTAAAATTTAGAGTTCAGGGTTTAGGGTTTAGGGTTTAAGGGTTTTCAGAAGGTTCGAAACCCTAAACCCCTAAACCCTGAGCTCAAAATTCTAATCTCCATAATATTATGGGCCCTGTAAACTGTAAACCATATACACCCAGCTAAACCCCTAAACCTTGAAACCGACCTTTGAAGGCGGCCTGTTCGGCGGCGCCCCAGCCGCTTCGCCCTTTGGCGGCGGGGCGTCAGGCACACGGATAGGGTTTAGAGTTCAGTGTTGAGGGTTTAGGGCGGGGGGCGTCACGTTGAGTCCTGCTTTAATTTAAGGGGTCTAGGGTTTAGGGAATCTAGAACATTCATATAGGTAATTATTTAAGCCCAGCATTATGGAGTTTGGGGGGGCTTAGGGGTCAGGGTCTACACAGTTTATCAGGTTTACAGGGTGTCTATGGTCTGTAGGGTTACAGGTCGTCGAATCTCAGATTTAGGATTTTGGGGGTTAAGTTCTAGTCGCAGATCCTGAGCATGGGACCTTAGCTGTTGTTTGGATCCTGACTATGGGCCTTGATGGGTCTTGAGGGCTTTACATATGAAGGCCCCAAGATTAAGATTACATCCCTGAACCCTAATCCCTAAACCATACAGTAAGTGCTAAACCCTTATCCCTAAACCCTAATCCCTAAACCCAGGTTTTTCTCACAGCAAAAGCGCTGCTACGTTCGGTATTGCAGATCTCTGACCTGCATGCAAACCTTGGCACGGCCGAGATTGATATCTACAGTGGCTCAAACCTTTCCGTCGGTGATGTTGCATTGCGAAATACCCGCACTTTCTTTGAGAGCGGCCAGCAGTACGGAACTGAGTCGGGAAGAGGAGGGCTCTTGGGCGGAGCAGCAGGATCCCCTTTCGGATCCGCAGCCAGCCCAGGCTCAAGTGGGCAAATTACCCCACATTGCTTTCAAGGGTTTCAGGGTTTAGGGTTTCAGGGTTCAGATTCTGGGGCAGGCTTGTACCCAGGGTTGAACCCTTGGGTTTTGGGGCCCTCTCAAAAGAATCTAGGGGACTAGATTGGCTCATATAAAGGCAATATTAGGGCCATATTGGGGAATTTGGGGGGGGTTACGACCAAAGGTGTACGGCCCTGGAACCCTTGATGTTTGGAGCTCAGAATTTAGGCGGGTCCTGGAATGTCAACCGATCAGTTTCAGACCCTTACCCACATATACACAGTAGGCTCCACAAAAACAGATATGAAATTCCACGAAATGACCCGTAGGCTTAGGCGGCTGTTACAAGTAGTGGAACCCTACGGCTCAAAATAGCTGAAAGCCTTTTATAGTATAGTCTTAGGGCCCCAAATCCTCAAACTATGATTCCTTAGGGCCATACGCAATACCAACACAGACTCATAGATTCCATGACAGGAGGACTTTTCGGTGGTGGCGCAGCAGCATCCCCCTTTGGGGGTGGCGTCAGCTCAGGCAACTTGGGATTGAACTGCATACTGGAAGGCGGTTTAGGGTTTAGGGCTTAGGGTTGCAGGGCCTGAACTTTTTTGGGGTTTAGCGTTTAGGGATGGGTCCTTCTTTAGAGTTCCCAGAACATAGATTAGAGTCTTTTGGGTTTTATTGGGAAGCATTTCTTTGTACAAAAATCACTGAGTGAAGCAATCTCCCAACGTGCACTGAATAGGCCCCGCAGCAACCTGCTAGATGCCACAAACGCCCCGCGCAAATAGGGTAAAGCTTCAATACCTAAGGGTCCACGGACCCAAATAATAGGGTTTTAGGGCCCAAATACTATAATATCAATGGTATGTGGGCCCTAAAGCCCTTTTATTTGGGTCCTTGGGGAATGTCATGGATTGGTTCGTGGTTGTCGGCCTTTGCAAGGCTATGGCAGTGTGTATGGTTTGGATTATGCATTCATATTATAGTATTTGGGCCCTCAAACCCTATGAGTACTTGGGTCCTTGGACCCTTAGGGTTATGGTTGAACCCTTAGTCCGCAGCCGTTACCTCTTGAATCCCACAAATCTATCCCTGAGGCTAGACATCAATCATGAAACCCTGAAGAAGCTAAACCCTAAAACCCCTAAACCATAAAAACCGTAGCCTGAAGTCAAGAAACTAAACCGGAAGGCTCTAAGGATTCATGTTTAAAGGACTTTGGGCCCAAATTCCACACAGCCTGAGTTCTTCAGGCAATGTTGTATCTTAGGGAAATTCTGAAAAACCCGAAAGCATGTTCCGCATGAGGAGGAGGCCTGTTCGGCGGGGGTGCTGCAAGTTCACCCTTTGGTGGCGGCGCAGCTACAGGCACTTGGGAGCTCGAAGGGCTTTACGCAGTTTAGGGGGTACGTAAGGCTTTTAAGATTTAGGACGTAGGTTTTGGCATTCAGGGCTTCAGTTTTTATGTGAGGTTTCGGGTTTTGGTTTCAGGGTTTACAAGTTCATGTTTCGGGTTCTAGGGCCGCTGGCTCAATTCAATGTAAATGTTAAGGGTTCGGGGCCTATGATAGTCCAGGTGCCTGTGTTCTAAGTGTGAAGTGAAGGGGAAGGGGGGGTTGTCTGAGGGGTGCAAGGATTATGTAGATGTAGCTTGAGTGACGGATTCCGGGGCTTGTTGTATTGTTTGTTTGGGTGCTACTAGTACGTAGGTGTATTCAAGATGATGCAGCAGTCAGGGGTGGGTGGAGGTTTACACTGCCATGCCCGTGAAATATGTAGAGTCGTAGAGGCTTTGCTGGGATATAGGGGCAGATGACGGTTATGTCATGCCCATACTTTCCGCACAGAGGTACTGAAAAAAAAAACAGCATTGTCCTCTTGGGATACAAGTTCATCAGGGGGCTTGAAAGTTATAGGCGTCTGTACAAACCGTGGACTTTCAACCCCACCTTAAGGATCCAAATAGCCCAATGTAGACATCTTTTGCAGACTTTAGGGCACAATGTAGGCATTATGTGTATACCTGGGTCCCTAAACCTAAACCCTAAACCCCAAACCTAAACCCTAAACCCCAAACCTTAACCCTAAACCCCCTTAAACCCTAAATCCCTAGGAGCCCTAGGGTTCAACCCGCTTTGGAAGTGTTAGCCCTAAGTTGGGGGATGAGGGATCAGGGATTAGGGTTTAGGGCTTGCCGTGATATAGTGCTGAAGCAGAGATAGTCATGCCACAGAGCCGCCTAGAGCGTGTCGTGCCATGCGACCTGCTGCTTTGGCCTTGACCCACCCCACGCCGTCCCAGGGGCCACCCAGACCTATACCCCAGAAAATTCCGATTGATCCCTGGAGGAGGCTTGGGAAGCCCCTGACATTGCCCTGAAGCTTGAAAGGCGGGAGGCTGTTGGGAGGTCCTGGTGGGCCTGGCGGTCCCGTTTCTTTCCAGTCCAGTGAGTTTAAGAAGCCTCAGGGAAGGGGGGTGGCTCAGAAAGGGTTTGGGCATTTGAAGAAAGACGGGGTTTAACCTTATAGGTCTCATGGAGGTCCGGTACCAGGCCTCTTATGGGTGCTACCGTGCCCGTGGCTGTGCGGAGGCAGGACCAGGTATGTCACTCTGCGCCATCGAGGTCGAAGGGGCATAGGCGCCGCCCACCTAGTAGGTGGGCGGCCTAAGCCATGAGTTTAGGAATTAGAGTTTCCGGTGTACTGGAACTCTCGTAAGCAACAGTCTGTAGCCCGTAGCACACCTGAAGCAGAGGCTATCGCGATGAGTAGTGCAATGTTTTCAGAGAGCAGCAATGTGCAGAGTCAGGCAGGGTTGCAGGTAAAAGAAGGCAATGAGGTTGAAGGAATTGCACAAGATGCAGTCCGATTCGATCGCAACAAAGGACCAGCTGGCCGAAGACAGCCAGCAGCATGCAACGCCCATGACTCATGACAAACAGTTTCAGTTTTCAGGAAGACCGCGCGAAGATCAAGAGAAGGGATGATAGGATCAAGAAGGCCAAGGCCGCTATGACGTTGCAATTGTCTACCATCAAGACAACGAGGCAATCATCCGAATCTTGGCTTCCGGCTACTGCGCCAAGTTGCGTCATTGTGGCCGCGTGCATCGTATCAAAGTGGCATCCATGGCAGAACAGCTTGCAAATGAAAACACAACAGCTGAATAATGTAACACGCATGAACAGATAGCTAATGCTGGATGGCATTCGCCAGGTCCAAAAGTCTGGCAGCTTGCAACAGTTTATGTACTTTATGGGGAAGAATATCTTTTTATTTGGCGATGTCATTAGGGTTTAAGGTTTAGGGTTTAGGCTGTATGTACCTACACGTACACAACCTTTTATTTTGTCCTAAGGTTCTTGCAAGTCCTTGACAGCAGGGGTTCTGGCATGAAAACTGACATTTTTGGTAGCTGCGCTTTGAGCTTTCCAGCTTCCACAGGGGCTGTCCTTCCAGGGCGTGAAACGTGGGAGTTCTTTAGCATTGCCCTGGCAGAAGCTCCCAGGAATTCCAATATCCGTTAATCAAGGAATAACTATAGCGTAAACCATGATTATTAGGGATCTCTACTATGAATTAAGGTATATTCCCTAATTAAGGGATATTGGGCTTCCTGGGCCTACTGGTGAGCAGGAATAACCTGCTGTAATTCCTATATATCGTTGGATTCCGAAGAGCCACCGATTTGGAGAAAGCTTCATGTAGTTCTCTCAATTCCCACGCTCAGCTGACGATCAATTTCCAGCCTTTTTTTGCGGCCGGAGGACGGGCTTCTTGTTAGAGCACGCAAGGTCTCTTGCGTCCTGAGTATTTCCACAAAAGGTTCTCCTTACCTGCCCAAGTTCGTTAATTCTTATTGTAAGTCCCGCTCAGAAGTGAACCCGCCTGTGAAAACCTGATGTCCCCTTCGCGCAGTGTTCTAACCGCAACCCTGGTCCAGAACCCAAGGTTCTAAGGTGTAAAGATCAGGTTTTAATTATTACTACAGATAACACGTGCGTTTGGTAATACTTGAGGTTGTAATATCTACCTACTTCGCCCCTGAACCCTACGAACCCTTATATCATCCCAGTTGCCATTCCATGTCCCATTGTCCTTTCCATTTGCTTTTGTATTATTGGGAAAGAGATCCCCTAAATCCCTCCTAAACCCCAAGCCCTAGAAACCCTAAGCGTATACGCTAAACTCTAAGCCTAAATCTTGAGCCATAAACCTTAAGCCCTAAACCCTAAACCCTAACCCTTTGTCAGCGTCAGGTGGACTCTTCGGTGGCGGTGCTCCAGCAGCCTCGCCTTTCGGAGGTGGTTCAGGCCGCCTCTGCAAGGGAGAATAATCCTGTATGTAGAAGCCTGACCCTAAGGGTCCAAGGATCCAAATAATAGAGTCCCTTTAAAAGGGGTTATAGGGTGATATGTAGGGGTACATGGGGAGTATATTCCCAGTATGACGTAACTCCAAAATGCGGTTTAGGGTTCAGGCGTTAGGATTTAGGGTTTCAAAACGGGAGAATCCAAGGAAAAACGACATGGAACATGGCATGGACACTTGGATTATACAAGCGGTTTAGATGGATCATGGTGCAGGAAAATCTGAATCATATACAGTATGGTGGCTGCAGATTCCTCGTATACCTACAATACAGAGCGCCTTGAACCCCAAAACCCTAAACCCTCATGGTATTGGTAAGTAAGCAGGTCGCCAAAAAATCATATGCCCAAAGACGTGGGGTTGAAGTACTGATTACGTTACCCAGAAAGCCCAATATTCCTTGATTAGGGAAGTGCCTTAGGGTTTAGGGTTTAGTGTCTGGGGCTCTACATGATGCTAGGAGCCCCGATAAGCTTTAAAGCATGTTCACTAAGTAAGGAATATTGGGGTTTTCAGGGTATGCGTAGGGTCATGCAGAAATTTACCTTACAACAGGTAGTGGTGCATGGGTGGTTTGACAAGTTCTTCGGCATGGAAATCCAGGGTTCGTGTAAATGAGGGTTGCTGTCACAGAAGATAATAAGGTTTAGGGCATTAGCGCTCTCCAGGCCAGGGATATTGGATTGGTAAAAGGATTCTGAGGGGTAAGAGCATCTCAAAAGCGGGTGCTCTCTAGATTGGGAAGGACGGCACGCCGATGATGACTGAATCTTATAAGCCCTAAACCCAAGAAACTCAAGCCAAATGCTTCACACTCTCCTATCCCACGAAGGCCTGAACTTAAGCCCTAAACCCTAAACCCATAAACCCTGGGCCGTAAACCCTTAAACCGATTGTCGACAAAAGGAACCTGAGGGTCCAAGGACCCAAATAATAGGGTTTTAGCGCCCAAATACCACTCATATTATAGTATTTGGGCTCTTAAAGCCCTATTGTTTGGATCCTTGGACCCTAAACCCTCTTATTATTTGGGTCCTTGGACCCTAACCTCTTTCCACAAAGGCGGCGGGCTATTCTCGCAAGCTGCCTCCGGTGGGGCCATGGACGTCAAGCAGGCGACATGACATTTTTCTTTGAAATTATGATGGGTTTACGGGTTTAGGGGTTTAGGGTAGAGGGGTTTAGGGGTTTAGGGGAATAGGGGTTTAGGGCTTTAGGGCTTTAGGGGTTTAGGGGTTTAGGGTTTTAGGGGAACAGGGGTTTAGGGGTTTAGGGCTGTAGGGGATTAGGGTTTAGGGTTTAAGGGTTTAGGGTCAAGGGTTAGTGAGATTGCGGTGATTTCTAGGAAGTTCCTGCAAGTTTGCAGGCTTGCTCAGAATGGTTGCTCTTGGGTACTGCCCCGCTTCAGTAACAGTTGGATGATAATCATGATTTGGTTATATGTAGCTCTATTAATAGAACCTCTAAACCCTAAACCCTAAACCCTAAACCCCGGGTGGGGGCAGTACCCAAGCGGAAGTGATGGAGATTCATGCAGCTCAACAGTGAGGGTAGGGTTTTGCAATCCACTTCGGGAGGGGCGCGGTTTAGGGTTTAGGGTTTGGGGAGTTCATGGGGCTTTGAACTGATATCCACCCTCTGGTTTTGTCTTGCGCTTGTGGACGACGGTGAGCTCGTTATCGGAAACGCCAGAAGCTTGAGAATCCAACGCTCGTTTCCTAAGCACTGAGCCCTAACCCCACGTGCTAGGCAGGCTGAACAGTTTAACGTCTACTCACAGCACTCTGCCTGCTAGAAGTAGACGTGAGATGCCACCGCCCAGCAACAAGCGTGCGAGCTCACTGTCCAGACAGGGCTTTGCAGCGACCAATTTCATATGCTTGCTGCTATGTGACGTCTCTTGCTCAGGCATGAGTGATCATGCCATCTGATTATTTCGCCTGCGACCCCAAGTCACAAGCTGGCAAGCTGCAAACGGTTGATTCGGAACCATATCGCTCAAGCTCAAGCACATACCTCATTGGGGCATAGGGGGATTAGAACTTAGATCTTCATACTGTACGGGCCTAAATCATTGCCAATGTTATGGTCCCTTTACCGGGGTTTATATCAGGGGATAAAGGAGGTTTTTAAGATTTAGGAATTAGGCCTGGTACAAACTTGGGGTGCTCAATTTTTCTGTCTCCATGGTCCATTGCCAGAGGCCAAGTTGAGATCTAATTCTTAAACCCGAAACCCCAGAGTTTTAATTAATTCTGAATTACTTGAGTTCTGCACACACACGTTTTTAGAGGCATACCTCAAGCTAAGCAGTCCTTCATGGACAATGCTCCATACTTGTGAGAAACCCAACTAACTGTCTTGAGAATGCTCCCAAATACAACCCTAAGGGTCCAAGGACGCAAATCATAGGGCTTTAGGGCCCCAATACCATTCATATTATAGTATTTGGGCCCTGAAGCCCTATTATTTGGGTCCTTGGACCCTTAGGGCAATGGCTCAGGCATACCGGGAGCGCATGATGCGAATCTACCAGCAGCACAACCCCAGCAAGCTGCCACGCGGCCTTAAGGTGTAGTCCCCCTTAGTAGATAGAATATGGCTTTGGGTTCATTAGAATAGGATCCCCATATACCCCAAAGTCTATCTACTTAAGGTGGATTCTAGATCCCCGCAGATCGGCGTTTGGTGTAGGGTGCCTCCAAGCAGGGAGGCTCAACTTACGAATCCCTTGACTCCCTCATAATTCACCCGCTTTAAAGGAGACTTGTTTGATGGCATATTGTAGCTACCTCACCATGGAGGGGCCCCCATCAAGATGAGATTTCGGGTTTAGGGTTGAGGGATGATTTTGAGCAACTCGTTATATAGCCTCATATGGATTTGGCCCACTAGGACTAGCTAGGCATTGGAGGGAGATGTGGGAGGAGTGTACAGAAGATGGCTTTCAAGGGGAGTAGCTGCTGGAGCTTGAGGACGATTATCCACAATGCTAACTACATCCCCCCTCCCACTCCACCAAAAGTAGAATAGCTAGCAAGTGCTTCTCATGGCTCCCACCAAAGCACTTCCCACAGCTGGAAAAGGCACCCTGTTGCTGGCAGATATGACACTCCCAACAGTGAGAATCGTTTTCGGAGTCAATGTTGTAGGGTTTATAGTATAAGGTGGGGTATGTATGGGGGATGCTTATCATACAAAGTCGCCTTGCTGGGAGTCCCTAAAGTTTACAATACTTTGGGGTATGTACAAGGAAACCTTACCATTGAAACCCCAGATTTCGAAAATACAGAGAGGCTCTGATCCTGATGGCGGGAAAGGCTGAGAGATCCAGTTTTTCGAGTTTGTAGTTTAGGGGGGTTGAGGAGCCGCGCAGTTTAGGGTTTGGGGTGTAGGGTTAAGCGCCCCATGAGTTGCCATAATGCGGGCCTTTGCACCCTTTTTGTACTAATTTGATGTATAGCAAAAATTTATGCGGCACCTTGCTCTGCTAAACTGTCATAAGTTCCATGATATAAGGTACTAAGGGCCATGCAGAGATTTTGTGTCAACATCAGTTATCAGCAGGGAGTTGTTCAAAGTAGCAACAGTCCCTCATGCAATCCCTAGAACCCTCATGTAACCTCTAGACTCTTGAGCGGTTTAGGGCTTAGGGTTTCCCAAGCCCTAGACACAAGACCCCAATCCCCTAAACCCTTATTTCTTGGGCGGTTTAGGATCTAAGTCTAGGGAGCCCTAAACCACAAACCCTAGATCGTGGTCTGTATTGGGGTCCCTTTACTTTATGAAACTACCATGTGGGAGGTCTAGGTTGTGCAAAGGAATGAGATCGACACGCTGATGGCCAAGTACGTCGGCCAGGAGCATGTCATGTACTTGAAGATTTGCAACAAGTGCCTTGGCTTTCTCTATTAGTGTTTGGATTTGCAGTCCCCTTTAGATAGAATATGGAGGATAAGGAGACTTTTTTACAATAACTATACCCAAAGCCATATGTTATCTACTTAAGGGGGACTGTAGGGCTTGGGCACTCTAAACCCCAAACCCCAAGCCCTAAAGCGCGAGTTTCTTCAATGTAGAACCTGTTTTGAGGGGTCTTCACAAGAAGACTTGCCACAACAGTGACAATGTGAAACAATGTTCATGAGGGGATACATCTACCAACAATAATAATAGCTTAGGTGGACCCCCCACCCAGCAATAGTGAGGATAATGGTAACTCCTATTAGGGTCCTCTTATATTCCTATTATACCACTATTACAGGGTGGGGGGGTCCACCTAAATAATAGCAACCAAGGTACCATCAAGTGGCTATTGGTTGGAGGCTGTACCTTGCTTGTAGACCTAAACCCTAAATCAACGAAACACTAAACCTCTAGACCAGATACTGAAAGAAGTGTTGTTTTATGCAAACCCGAAGCCGTTTTGAAGCCTGAATTACTTGAATTAGGAGTTGCACCACCGCCGAATATTGAAGATGCCCCCCCATAATAGAGTGTCTCTTATGTGGAACATCCCTAAACCCTATAAGCCCTAAAACCCTTATTGTGGGTGGGGAGGTCTTTGATACCAATCTTTCACCACCTTGTCAAGGCCCAGAGTTACAATGGCTAAGGGCTTGGGGTTAAGGGCCACATTCGAAGAAGTGGGATCAAGAGATGCCCCGACATGCCTGGTCTCACATCTATCTGTACCCAGGATGTCACTCTTTTTTTTCTCGGTCGTACTTTCAAATACTGTTGGAGTGTAGAGGACCCTAAACCCTAAACCCTTGGACGCTTGCAAGCCATTAGCATGCAGCGGACTCCCAGGGTTAAGTTGGAGCATTTGCCTTTTTCGCGGACTTCCAAGAACCAAGCCTGTACCAAAAGAATCAGTCTGCCTCAAACATGTGGACTTTGAATAGCTAGAAAATGCTAGGATGTTTGGTGATTTTTAAGGCATCAAGTGGGCCCTTTATGACCAAGTAGGCTTTGTTGTGAGCAGTCCCCGTGCAATACTGGGAGAATTCAACAACTAGCTCTTGAGCATTCCCTAGAAGCCCAGTTACCTGTACATTGGGTTGCTGTCCTTAAGACCCTACATAATTTTATACCATCTGTAACCCAAGGACTTACCCTAAACCCTAAACCCTAAACCCTATACTATCTATAACCCAAGGACCTACTATATGGGTACCTGGGCGTTTAGGGATTGTTTAGTTCTAGAAGGAGCACCAACGCACAAAGACATGATTTGTAGTCTGAACTCCTGAAATGGGTTATGTAGGGGATTATATAACCGTAGACCCTAATGGGTTTAGGGTCTAGGGTTAGGGAGTAGTATAGGGTTTTTAAAGGGTCTACTAGGGGTTTCGCCTAATCGCTTCATTTCAAGACTTTTGCAGATCAAGAAGGCCCTGCTGTAATGCTGCTTACGCCGCTACATACCTTGTACTGTATAAAGAGGGTTTAGGTTTTAGGGTAAACGGTTTAGGTTTCAGGGTAAACTCTATAGCCTTCATATATATATATATACACATCTAATGTATAAGGTGTATGTGTATATACATATAATATTATCAACCACGCGCCCTAAAACCCTAAACCCAGAAACCCCTGAACCCTAAACCCTAAAAGCTTTAAGCCCCCCAACACCCCTAAGCCCCTAAATCCCTAAACCCTGAACCCTAACCCCCAAGTCCCTAAATCCCTAAACCCTAAATCCCTAAATCCTAAACCCTAAATCCCTAAGTCCTAAACCCCTAAACCCCACACCCCTAGACCCTAAATCCTAAACCTTAATCCCTAAACCCTAAACCCTAAATCCCTAAATCCTAAACCCCTAAACCCTACACCCCTACACCCTAAATCCTAAACCTTAAATCCTAA